>JAWWLV010000121.1:106690122-106720637 GCA_035041135.1 Platyrinchus mystaceus | reverse complement strand
CTAAAAAATCCATTGCGCAGGCTTGAAAGGTAAAAACACCTTTCCCAGATCTTCGTTCGCGAAGACTGGCCACACACCTCCTGTTGCTTCATCCCACAGGGTCTGCATTTTGCTCCTCTTCCTCAGGTAAACTTTTGAACTTTCTTCAGTTCTGATGACTCCAACATGTATTTGGGAGGAGTTTCTGAATCTTGCCCCTTCTCTTTTCCCCTTATCTCTTTTTGTTCCTCTCATATGTCTATTTATGAAGATGTTAAGCATTTTCTTAGTACTCCCTATCTCCCATATCCTCTCTCCACGTTCTTTTATGTCATTTTGTTTGCATTTTTGCCTAAATGTTATGTTCCCTTTGTCCTTGGATCTTAGTTCTGTATTTCTTTACCCAAAGCATGCATTCTGAGTTAACTCTTCAGGCCTTGCTCTGTTTAAAAGGGTTCTACAATATTTCAGGTTCTTACTGATATTATCATGTCTTTCTGTGTTGAGCCATCTACTAACTCAATGATACAGTTAAACAGAACTTCCATCACTACAAATTCCATTCTTGCTTAAGAATATGGGGAAAAATGTATTCTTAAAGCAGACCTCTAGCTGGTCTAAATCAGCACAGTTTCCTACAAATTAAAAGCTCGATTTCATTTACTGTGACTGAGAACCAAGCCTACATCTGGCTTGGTTGGCAAGCATACAAAAGAACCTCATTACTTCCAAGTTTTTTTATTGTGAATAAATAATTGGCATTGATCTATGTTCAGTCACCTTCTATACATTATTAAACACTTGTTTACTAAACAACCTTTACAGTTTAAAAACAACAACAAAAAACTTCACTGAAAAATGCATCACATCTCAGTATAAAATCAACCCAAGGAGTTTAGAGGTAAGGTGAATGAAGTTCATTTAATTAAAAGATTGCTAGAGGGGAGACATTGGCAGATCAATTTTTTAAGTTTGTGGAATTATGCACTGATATGCAAGTTTAAAGCTGCTGCCTCTGATTGCAGAATATAACAAATGGGAAACATTATATATTTATGAGTCATTCAATATCTTCCCCTCTGTTTTGAACTTGTTTATTGGAAAAGGAAAAATACCCATTCGAAGTTGTGACAGCCTGAGTTAAACAGACATTACCAAAATATATATAAGGAGGTGTTAACGTACTTTTCAACATGAAATTCTAATTGAAACTTCCACACTGTGGGAAGCCAGGGAGTAAGTTTATGGCCTGGGGATATGCAGAAACTGCTTTATAAGAAATTGCCTTTTTGATAATGAATATTAACTGATTATTTTTTAGGTTCATAATTTATTGAATAGGCTTCTACCATCTATTTGTACTTGGGGAATTTTCAGAACTTTGCAAAACTTTGAACCTTTTAGTTCCTCATTAAGGGGTATATGTAAAAAGTATACTTAGTGGAAATGTTAAAAAAAAGTTTAGTAAAAAAGAGTCCTTTTAACTAATTGGTAGTCTGAGGACTAGAGATCTACCAAGGCATATTGTTAAGCTGCAACACATTGAGATACAAAGGATTTGGAAGATTCTTTAAAGTCTGTAACAATAATAATTGTGAAAAATAAAGTATCTTGGAATTTTAAATATTTGTACTGTGATCATATAAATGGCCTTTTATGGATTCACATAAAACCATGATATTTTTATTAATATTACTATTGTTGTTTATTTTTATTGCAGCATAACACAATGCTTACTCTAGTTAAAAATTCCTTTGCATTTCCATTACATATCCCATTTTTGGAGAGGTTTATTACTCAGACATTAAAATTCTCCACAGGCTAGAAATTGGCAAAGGAGTTCACAGTCTAAAGTAATCTATTTAATGGGAAAAATGGAACAAAATTAATCTGGCTGGTTAGAAAAATGGTTGGGGAAACTCACAACTTCACTAAGTAGTACCTAAAGTTTGTTTATTATAATTCTCTTTTTAAATAGCTCTTTTTGTCTGGAAGCAAATCCATGAGCCTATTCCATTGGTCTTGATTCAGTTTTTGCCTGGGGACTAGTGATTTATATCCATTCAGACTTGATGCAAAACACTTGTTTTGAACTGATTAGGTTCACATATCCGAATTTTGAATATGAGGACAACAAGATATTGGGCCTCTTGAGTTATGGCCAGTGGGTGTGCTAAAGCTCCACTTCACAGGTTTGTCTATCATTCCAATTGGAACACAGGGCAGAAATCCCAGAACCAGAACTTTATCATGTCTTAAAATCCTCCAAGGACAGAGACTGCAGAGCCTCCATAGGTGCTGTTTCAACATTGACCTCCCATTGAAACCTTCTCATTTTGTGTATGAAGCCCAGCTCCCTCAGCCTCAGTTCAGCAAGTGCTCCAGCCCCCAACCATCCGCTGAACTAACTGCAGTATATCAATGTCTTTCTTTTATTATAATGCCCAAAAGTGGACGTGGATTTGGGCTGACAAGAGCTGAGAAGAGGACAATCACTTCTCTCATCTCCTGGCTGTGTCCATGCTCATGCAGCCCAGGGTGGTAGTGACCCTTGTTGCTGCTTTGGTCCCTTGGTGGCTTGTGCAGCTCCTTGTCCCTCTGTCTCCAGGGGGTCTTTTCTGTATAGCCGCTATCCAGTTTCCAGGATTGCAAGGGGTTATTCTTTTCCAGACACTCAACTTTGCACTACTCCTTGTAGAATTTCACTGGGTTTCTGTCAAGCTGTTCCTCCAGTCTGTCCAGGTCCCTCTTGAAAACAGTCTGCCTCTCAAGCATACCAAAGAATTATAGAATGGTTTGTGTTGGAAGAAACCTTATTGTGGGGAGTTTACCGAGAGATGCTTATGCATGGTGGAGAGAAATCTCTGAAGGAAGAGAGGAGTGAGTGAGAGAAACAGCTTGGAGTGCAGCTGGATCCTGACACCGACAAGCCTACCTCAAAGACTGCCTTTAATGTTATAAAAACGTTATGTTTATTCAAGTTATTAACAATGATGTTAAAAAGAATCTTACTTTATATGCAACCTACAGTTAGATTAGAATTAACACTTTTTTCTTATAAGTTTATTGTAACACTTTTGTTCATTGGTTAGTGATACTTAAAATTTATAGCTTTCCCCTTTTCCTGTGTCTCCCTTAACCATATTTGGATGTGGTTCTACCTAGTTTAACCAATTATATACATGTATCCCCTTGAATCCTCCCAAATTCCCTGCATTCCAGGTCTACCGGAGATATAAGCTGGCTGTGCCTGGCAATAAATCCCCTTTTTTTCCTTGTCTCCATTTTGCCTTCACCTTCGTGTGATTAATACAAAGTGGATTCTTACACAGTCTGGTTTTTAGAAAGCTTACAGCTGCTTTCGACACCTTCTAGGTTATGGAATTATGGAAGGGATCTTACAGATCATCTCATTCCAACCCCTCTGCCATAGGCAGGGTCACCTTTCACTAGACCAGATTGCTCAAAGCTCCATGCAACCTGGCCTTGAGCACTTCCAGAGGTAGGACACCCACAGCATCTCTGGACAACCTGTTGCAGTGCCTTACCACCCTCACAGTAGAGAATTTTTTCCTAATACCTATTCTAAACCTGCCCTCTTTCAGTTTTATTGACTCTTTACCCCAAACTTAATGTCATATGCATATTTGATAAGCAACCATTCTACCAGGACATTGAAAAAAACTTACTAAAGTCAAGACAAATAATGCTGCTCTTTTTATCCGCAAACCCAGTCATTTATTTTCTCATAGAAGGTGCTCAGGTTGCTCAAGCATATTTTACCCTTAAGAAATCCATTCTGACTGTTCCTGGTAACCTTCTCTTTCACCTGCCCAGAAACTTATTAAAAGAGGGCTGGCTCAATGATTTTTCTAGGGATCAAAGTGATGACATTCATGCTCCTGGACCCATAGTACCTTCACAAATTGGAAATAAATTTATGTTTGTGTATCAGAAAATCTATTTTTACATGTGTGTGCACACTTGAAATACTTTGCTTACTGTCATTTAAAGACTTTATTACACCAGTAGGAGGAGAAGCCATTCATTCCAGTTTGGGATCTAAGATCATTGGAATGAATCAAGTTTTTGGCTCAAGGGGTACAGTCCCTCAGTGTCACAAGCATCGCACCATGTCATCACTTTCATAATGTAATCAAACTCTTACATTGTTTTACATATATTCAGTGGATTTGATTTATTTCCCTTTCTTTTGACAATCTTCCTTGTGTGTAAAGACTGTTACATCAGCTGGGGTATAAATATCTTTGGCTTAGTCAGTAACTCTTTCCTTTTGTTCCAGTTTCACTGACTCTTTCTTCAAGACAGGTGAATAAGCATCTGAACAGTGTTCTAGATGAACACTCAGTTGTGCCTCAAACACTGATATAAATGTTTTTCTTTTCTTTCCTAGGTAAACCTGTCCTGTTATGTCATATGGCATTATTTCGTTAAAATTTTCCTGTGATGGACCATAATTCCAAGGTATTTTACTTCCTCTGTGTTTTCTAGTCGATGGTTCCCCACCTTACGGAAGAAATTCTTCCTATTAAACTAAGCACACTCCCTTGCACTGTGTACAAATTTACAATTAATATTTCTCACATTTCTTAGAACAGTCTTCAAGCTCCTTTTACCAACAATGGCTTCTAACATTGTGCATTAGCAGCAGACTTGTGCCAGGATCACTAATAAAGATATTATGATCAATTTCTTAAGCATTAGTTCTGGGAAAACCTCAAGAATAATACGTGACTCAACTTTTAAGTTATTCTTAATCTGTAAAAGTCAATAATACTTTTTCACTACCCTCTTATAGTGTTCCATCTGTTTGTGTCTAATTCTTATACTAATCTGCATCTTCTGCAGTATAACCAACGATTTCCCATATGGCAACGTGTCAAAAGATTTACTGAAGTCCAGTTAGATTAAACCTATTGCCTTTCCTTTATCTAGAAAATCAATTAACTCATCAAAAAGAAATATCTGCTGAGGCTAATGTGATCTATCTTTGGTGAATCCATGTCACATTTTACCCTATTTCCCATTTACTTCCATATATTTAATTATTCTTCCTCTTAAAATATCTTCTAACTCCTGGATAATGTGGCAGTCAAATTAATGTGTATAAAGCTGTCCAGATCACTTTCTTTCCTATTCTTAAATCTAAAAGTAGTATAAGTAGTAGTAGTTTTACTACTACTGGTAGTATTTATCAACATCATTATTTCTTCATAATTATTGTAACATTTGCACAATAGCAGATAGAATAGAAGTCCTTATTAGTGGTTTCCTGGGATGTCTGCAGATTAAGAGAAAGCATAGAATCATAGAATATCTCAGGTTTCAACAGACCCATAATCTAGCTTAAAATAAACTACACGACTAAGTCATGGTCCAGTTGTTCCTTGAGTTCTGGCAGGTTTGGTGCTGTGATGACTTCCCTGGGGAGACGGTTCTATGGAATCATGTAATGGTTTGGGTTCAAAGGGACCTTAAAGATCATCTAGTTCCAACCATCCTTCCATGAGGAGGGACACCTTTTGCTAGACCCTATAAAACCTGTCCTTGAACACTTCCAGGGATGAGACATCCCCAGCCTCTCTGTGCAAACTGTCCCAGTGCTTCACCACCCAACAGGAAAGATTTTTTTCATATCTAAGCTAAACCTGTTCTCTTTGAGTTTGAAGCCATTCCCCCTTGTCCTGTCACTACACACCCTTGTAAATAGTCTCTCCACCTTTCTTGTAGACTCTCCTCAGGTACTGGAAGGCCATAAATAGGTCACCCCAAAGCCTTCTCTTCTCCAGGCTTCCCAATTCTCCCAGCCTTTCCTCATAGGAGAGGTGTTCCATCCCTAAATCAACTTGATGGCTCTTCCTTTGGACTTGCCCCAACAGGTCCATGTCCTTCCTGTGTTGTGGATCCCAGAGCTGAAAGAAGCACTGCAGGTGGGGGTCTCACAAGACGGGAGGAGAGGATCAGAATCTCCTCCCTCACGTACCCCTTCCAGTAGCTCCTTTGGATAAATTGATGATACCAAGACATATTCTGAAGAGAAGAAAATTATTATCTTCTTTAAGTTAAACAAGCATAATACTGAGATGGTAGCCCAAGATATCGCATCTTTGTGATCTGTAAATTTATGACTGCAATTGCATATAGATAATTACCTGTATCAGAAAGTTGAGGATAAAAGATGAAATTTGATTGCTTTTTTCTATCCAAATTTGTGCTTAGATTTAGGTAAAAGACTTTATCCTATGGCAAAAATCACTCTGCATATTATTTTCAAGGAATATTTAGTATATTATACAGTGTCATTTTAGCAGCCTGTTCTAGTCCTTGGAGTTACAATGCATTCACTGTCCAGTAAAATTTCTGCTTCCTCATAAAACTGGTAAATATCTATAGGATCTCTTGTATATGACTACGTTGATTGTAATGTTTGAATGACTGGAGGACCAAACTGATGCGAGGAGTATTCTGTTTTAATGCATTATGGTCCTAATGCATGCCTTGGCTAATCCTGTCTGTGTGTCCAGACAAAATGTGAGTGTGAATTCTTCCTTTCTCCCACATAACTCATTCTTTTTTGAAAAGAAAACCCAGATACATTGGTCAGAAAGGATATTTATGGAACAATCATATATAAATGGCATTTCATGGGTCATTTAGGAGGAAAATGGAGGAAAATATGTCCTAATATTCCTGCCAACTTCTTCAGACCTGCTGGGAGAGTTGATGTAAGCTCATTTGGTGTGTCAGGGTGATTTAGTGATAGGAAGGTAAGAGGATAACACCAGAGCAGGGGTGCAGTGGGAGAAACAACCTCCATATAACCATATAAACATACCTTGTTGCAGATCTGGCCTTAACAATCTGTGCTAGTTTCCTGTATCTTCAATCCTGATATGTGGAAATGGCATAAAAACTTTCTTATCCCACTGGGTGTTTTGAGGATAATTGCAGTGAAGCTTGAAAAGGCTCATATCCTGTCACAGTACGGGCTGTACAAGCAGTTAAGACATTGGGAACATTGCACAGTGTGATAAATATTGACCTTTTAAGTAGCATTAGCAGTACAATCATTCCAGTGTGTATCCAAAATAATGTAAGTCAACACACTGCAGTGTGTTTTTCTGAACATCAGCGGGCACATTTCACCATTGCTGTGTTCTGCATCTTGGTGGCTTTTGTTTACTAAAAGTATGCAAATAATTTCTACCCATAAAAATTAGTTGTCCTCAAAGTATATGCAAAATTATGTGCTAATTTTGGCAGAGGAAAGTATTTTACTACCTGTTTTTATTAAGTATCAAAATTAAAAAAATATAAACGTTTGTTATGAATGTAGGCCTGATGAGTCAATTTAAGGGTAGGGCTGGAACTCAAGGTTACAATCATCTTGGACAGAAACAAAAGACACAGTAGACACACCTGCAAATGAGAGATAGAAGACAAGGATGAAGTCATATGCAATGCCTGTTGTTAATCACTGACAGGAAACACACTATATCAGCAGCACTACTACAGCACACCCTGTCAGCAGGCTTTACTTCCCAACCACAGCTGAAGTCTGGGGTCCAAAGTCCTGACCTACTGCACATATTTTCAGCTTTATTTAGGGAATAAAATAAAGTAGTTAAAACCTATTTTTAATTTCTTCTTGTATTTAGCACAAAGTTAAATATACTTCAAGTTTTGAGTAATTTGCAATTCTTAATAGTATAGTTAAAAGCAAAAGGGATGTTTTCCTTTGTACAACTATAGTGATATTTTACATTATTTCACAGTATTTTTCACTCCATCATAATGCCTGAATTACACAGAACAGTGTGTGCTCTTTCCTTCCATTCCTTCCATTACTATACCCCCCAAAAAGACTAACCCATAGAAAATAAAAGTATTGTAAAAAGGCAGATTATTAGGAGAAACAAACAAACACTAAAGATGACAAGAGAAGGTCTCATTCTGATCTATTCATGTGAAGCATTGTAATAGAATTTTCCAATAATATTTGCCCTTGTAGACTGTATATTTTTGGATTTTTTTTCCTCCCGGGATAATTCATAGGGAGCCTTCATATTCTGTTTGCTAGAACTATGATATTTAATTTATTCTAAAACCAGATATACAGCTTGCAAAACTTGCAAAGGTCTAATATTCAATGCATGCTTTAAAGACACGCTGCTAAGTACACCTCTCCTACATCAGCTGAATGAGCTGTAAGGCGTGGAGCAAGAGGAAGGAGGAAGAATTAGTTTTTATCTCATCTAAAGAAATACTTCAAACACATTTCTGAGGTTAGATTCCCTATGTCTACCTCTACACTAATAAATTAACATGTTCTTGGGAATATTTCTGGCCAACTGGAAGGGAGGAGCTAACATCCATCTCAGACTCTGAAAACAGAGTGGCTGCATGCAAACTGCCTGTTGGAAATGGTGCCTAGAAATCTATGGTTCCCAAGGACTGTTCAGGAAACTACAAACTGGGACAAACTTGAAGCAAGTCAGAGACTGTTCTAAGTATTTAACAGTTGGAAGTATAGAAAATATAGATGATTGTGTTGGAAAGTCCAGAAATGTACTGGGTGGTATTTAGTTTGATGGTATAGGCACAGCCCCAAAGTGCATATAACAAACTGTCACAGTTTAATTTTCGCTGCATCACAACTGAAAGATCTGAGATTTTTATAATATCCAGAACACATTCCCAGTCTTCCAGCAGTAGTATGATTATCTGAACCAAGGAACTGCTGAGTCACAGAACTAATGCCTTGTATTTTCAGTATTGGCTGCCTTGACATACAGGCAGTAGTCAGGCTTTGTCAGAAGTTGAAAGGATCCTAATTTAATTTCCAAAAGGGAAATAATATAACAATTTTCCTAGCTGTAGCCCCTACTAGAACTGAAATATTTAAAATATGGCTAAAAGGAAAAGAATATTTTATTCTACCTCTGCAAATTTCTCCTAAAAGTACCCCAGCAAGGCAACAAGCACAAAAACAAACAAAAAAAGCCCAACAAACCACCCAACTGACCAACGAAACAAACAAAACCCCAAAACCCCACCAAAATTAAACAATGCTGATGTTTGACTGTAAGCAATAAGCAGAAGTCTGAACAGGTTTTTTTATTTTATTTTATTTATTTATTGCAACAATGAGCAAAGAGATGATACTACTCCTTGGAAACTGCACACTGGAAGAGAAAGTGTCTGCATGTAGTAAGCATAAAAAAAGAACAAACCATCAGGCAAAGATAAGTGATATCACAGTGCCAAGGCTCATGGAGGTCAGCACACTTCAGAAGTGACCAAAGAGTGTTTATCCTCACCTAAACAAAACAATCATCACTACAGAGGCAAAATGTAGCTGATAATGCCACATATAATAGTCAATTTGACACACTGATAACCTTTGTTAGCCAAAAGAACTGAACAAAAACCTTTTGGTTGTGTGGCTCTCACTTCTGTGTCACAGTTGTCCTGAAGAACCTCCACTGCAAAGTTGTGTGTACTGCTTGGTATGTTAATAATTAATGACCAAATACCTACAGTGCCACCCACAGGCACTTGAGATTTCTCCTGGTTACTAAACAAGTTCCCACCATACATTTCTAATCCGAACGGAATTCCTAAAGTGTTGTGTTTTTTCTGCCACTGTACTAAGTCACCCTATGACAAGCTTGAAACTTTTCCCAACTATTAGAAGATAAAACAGAAAGAGGAAAACAAAAAGGAGGAAATAAAAGAGAATTTTCAAGGTCTGACACTGTTTTCAAGTTTAGTGCTGACATGTCTGCCTAAAGCTTTCTACTAAACTGGGATGAGTAGTCAACATCTGTTATGAATTATTTATTTATTTTCAATTGCAGAAAATTGGCAGCTCCAATGTCCCTAAGAGAAGGATAATTGTAATCATCTATGATGTTGTGAAAACTGTTTCAGTGGCTCAGCAGTTACTGAGGTCCTGGGTTTTTTTCTCTCCTTCCAGAATATATATTCCAGTATGTGAAAAAAAATAAACTTTAGGACGTTTTGTAAGTTTTGATGTGATTTTTTCCCCTCAGTACTACTTCAAATGGACTATGAAGTTTTGCTAATTAGGGTCCAAAACATGCTGTCTAAATATGCCACTTATTGTTAAACTTGACAAAATTGTTTAAAATAAAACCATCCTTCAATATGCCCTGCTTGAAAGGGCTGTTGCACCTGTGTGCATGTGGAATCCCTAATATAAAATATCTGAAAAAATACGCAGAGCTAAATATTGTAGGACATTCTAATAATTAGTTATATATAATACTAAATGTGTAAAAATGCTGATCTCTCTGTCATTCTGCAGGGAGCAGAATCAAATATCAAATCCAAGAAGTGAGCAATTTTCTCAGAAACCCATTTTTATTGCTATTTGAAAGAAAACCAAATAAAATTTGTAGGGAATGTTTCACTGAAGCTTGTGTCTCCAGCTCATCATCCAGACTACTGGAATTTTTATTGCCTGGCTTTATGTAAAAAGTAGAAATATTGAGAAAAGAACTGCTTGCCCTGTAACTAAAGGAAGGGAAAATGGGGAAGTTATTGCCTTATATATCCAGGAAAAAAATAAATCAAATATGAAGACAGAAGAAAGTGAAATATGGAATAATCCATGGATTGAGGCAAAAGGCATACATGACTCCTACAGACTAGCAAATCCAGAGATTGTGTTGATGGGGAATTATTAACAATGTAACCATGACATAAAAATGTAAGGACTAGTGGGACAGAGAGATTTGAACTAACTTAACATCTGGATAAGGAAAATATCAGGAGATAAATGCTAGATATGTACTAATAAACCAAACAGTGCCAGGGATCATTCTCTGACACTGAGTCAAATTTGAACAGTCCAGTCACATCCACAATATTAAACTCTCTTAGCCTTTAGCACAACACAGGCAGATCTGTGCAGCCATTTGGGAATGGTCCCCAACCTGTACTAACTCCTGAACTAGATCCAGAAATTTTCTGTCTAGTCGGCTGTGGCCAAAACCATGGGCAGTATAACAATTTGCCAGTAGAGATGACTGAATTCCAGTGCTGGTTCTAGCTCTAGTTCATTGGCTTATTATCTATGCACAGCTATATTTTTTAAAAATTCTGAAATTTTATTAGGGAAAAAATGTGCAGAAAGTAGTAACTGGTACATGATACTAGAAAAGATCAAATTTAAAAGACCTTTATTTTAACTAAGTTTGTTATGAAAATAAATTCATCACGATCAAGTTGACAACAAAATAAGAAAAAAAAACAAAATAGGGAAAGAAGAGGTCAGAGTTACTCGGATATGTTATCTTTGTATTGCTGAAAGATACCCTCAAGTAGTTCAAAATGTTAGCCACAGCACAAGAAAATTATTTCCAGAAATGTATAAAGAAGAGATGATTCAGAGAACAAAAAAAAAACAGCAAAAGACCAATATTTAGAATGGGGAAAAGGAAATCCCAAGGACTTTAAAAGCATTTGACCTCATTTTGACACCCCAAAAGAGATAGAAACAAAATTGTTAATCTGTTTTTGTGTAGCTGGTAGATAACAAGGTGCTAAGGAAAGGGCAATATGGATTTGTCAAGATTTGACAAAATATGCCAAGCCATTCAAATTTCCTTCTTGACATGTAACTGGCCAAGAGGATATGCAAGAAGCACTAGATATGTTTGATAGTCTGTCTTATGTAAGTCTTTTGATGTGGATGCATGGGGCATTTTTACAAATGAATTTGGGAAATACAGTCTTGATCAAATGCAGCTGATGCAGTTGCAGATGCAGAACTGGTTGGGAAAAAAACTCAGCATACTCAGAGCAGAGTTCTCATTAGTTTTATGCCAAACTAGGAGGCTCTTTCAAATTGATCTCACATGTTCTGGGACATGTATTATTTAATATTTTCATTAAAAACATGGGTGACAGACTAGTGAATATACTTATGAGAAGTGGAAGGACTTCCGGCTGGGAGTGGTTTTATCACTTTGGAGGACAGAAGAGTAACTCAGAGATATTATTGTATGTTAAAGAAAGACTGAGATCAATTAGAAGAAATTTCTGAAAGGCAACTACAAAGAAGTATACAGAGGAAGGAAAAATAAAAAGATACTTTAAGACAGGAAAAAAGAAAAGGATAGCAATAACATGGGAGGTAATTATAAACAGTATATGGGTTAAATATACAATGTTATAAGAAAGACTATCATTCTAAAGCATATTAACTTTAGAGTTGTGTGCAGGAATTAAAAAGGTAATTATTTAATTCTTCTCAAACTACTGAGCTCTTTGATCCAGTTCAAGTTTGTAGAATTTGCACTACTCATTAACAAGCAGGCTGACAAATGCTGTAGAGTCTAAAACAGATCAACAAAGAGAACAAAAGATCATAAAGACAAATTGTCAGGAAAGGATGAAAAAACAAATTTTTAGTCCAGAAAATAGAAAAATTAGGAGATGTAAACTGTATTCAAATCTGTGAAATAGATACAGGCTCACACAGGCATAAAAAGGGTTTCTGAGTCTCAAGAAAACAGAATTTTACCCACCTAATTTTTTTAATATATATGTAAATCCAAGGGGTTTTTTCAAGTTTGTGATAAATCAAAACTTCTCCAGACTGTGCAGCAGCTCATTTGATGCCATTTGTCAGCTTCACTGGTAGTATCAGCTTTCAGGGTCTTTGGCTTCAGGGCACACTTGACAATATTGTCTGCTCCAGGGCTAGGGATCCATGACTTTGAGCATCCCCAGGACAGCCCCACTCCTCCCGCACTCCCCAGAGCTGTAGCTGCCTATGCTCCAGTCATCCAAATCCTTCTCAGCAGTCTTGAAAACAGGGAAATGAATATAAAGATTGTTATTATGGCTTTCAATGCTTAAATTAGGTTTATATAACAGTTAATTACTACTTGTATTCATTTACAAATAACATTCCCCCCTCCTGCAGGAAGAATAGGAAGAGGAACAATCCTAAATATTATAATCAGCATCTCTCAGTACCTGCTGGATAGAATACAACAGTGGTGCTATGCTGCCAAAGCAAACCCAGGTGCAGATTTTATAAGTGGGAGATTGGGAGGGGAAGGAGGGGACCAGTAATCTCATTTTCTCCATGAGACCTCGTTGAGTGCAACATGAGTGTATGGGGTGGAGAACAGAGTCACTGCTGTGTAACTTCATTCTTCACTTGGCACTGCCCCTTCTAAGACACAGATCAAATCGATTCTGTTGTGAAAAAGGAATGGAAAGATATATGAGGAAAACAGATGTGACATCCTTCTGCTGTATGAAATATATCCTTGAGTAACATCCTTCCTCAGTTTCAAGGATTTGGGAGCAAGAAATGCATATCAGCAATATATGATTTGGATGGAGCCCTGCTCATTTAATAACATTTTCTATAGCCTTGAGGGAAAGGGTTTAGAAATCTGTGGGTGTATGAGTGTTTGCAAAGAGGTAGGATCCATGCTGAAGGCATAGTTTAAATAGAGCTGTGGGTTGTACTCCTTTGGTCTGTGACTTGTGCTTCTGCAGCTGTGCAGATCACTCCATGTCAGACTAAGGAGCAGAGAGTGCAGGCCGTGCTGGGTAAATTTTTGTAACTTCAGACCCTTCATCCTCTGTTACACTGGTAGAATTTATGGCTGAATCAAGCCTCTATAGTGTGAAATGCTAATGTAACCCAAATACATGAGCTATAATCCATAGCCTGGAGGAAGGTCTCTTATCCTTATGTCTGGGAGTGTGCTACTTTTGTGGTGCTGAGTTGATTTTGCTAGTAAAATAAGGCAGCTCCTGCCTCCAATCATAGGTGTATATTGTATGCATGCTACTCTGCTGAATTTTATATACCCTAGAGCTCCTCTGGGTTTAAAGAAATAAGGGAATGAGGACAACGCTACAAGGTGATACTTGCTATAATGACACTCTAGCAAACTTTGGTGATGTTAAAAGTAACTGGAGGAGAAATTGTTTTGACTGAAATAGACATGAACAGTTTTATAAGTCTAAAAGATTAAAGGATTTATTACAGTCTCAAGAAAATTATAGAAGTGGCTTGTGTTCTGGCCACCTGCTGTGTCCTTAGTGAAGTGATATCCAGTTTAGTTTTATTACAAATTTATAATTATGGCAGAACTGGTTTAGCTTTTCAAAGGTCAATCTTTGAGAGTCATAATGCTGAGATTCTTGTGTAAACACAGGCACAATTTTGCACAAAAGAGCAGATAAGCAAATACATATCAGGCAACTGTCATGTTGCAAAATAATTATTAAGTAATTTTTCTCCTATCATTTGTATTTATTGAGAGGCAGTGGTTAATCCCAGACAGTTTTTAACCCTCTTAATAAGGTCGGGGGGAAGGCAGAGGGGAGAGGAATAAAAAAATACATCTATAGATAATTCCACGTTGAGCTGAGCTTGTTAAACCAGATACTCTGAAGCTAAAGAGTTTCACAGAAGAAAAGAGGAAAGAGCTTTTTCAACTTCCAGAGAGAAGGTAGCAATAAACTGGCTTGATGATCACTGTTGTTAAATTGAGCCCCTTGGGATGCCAGGTAATTTGCTAGTAACGTGAAAGACTTGGTCTTTAGCAAGGCTGTTTGAATGACTGTCTGGAGGTTCCATCTTTATAGTCCCAAATTCTCTAGCACCTTTCTTGCAGGGGGACCTATTATGCTGCAACAGTCAGTTGATGAACTGCAGAAAGTTAGAGAAGGCAAAAGGCCATTTTCACTGCATGGGCTAGATTCAAAAGCACTAAGAGAAGCAGGCTGAAGAGAGAAGAGATGCTTTATTGTTCATCCCTAGAGTGACAGTGGAGTCTCAAAAGGGATCTTCAGAGAGAGAACATGTATTTAGAGTGTCGGGAAGTTTTTGGAGATATAATCTATTTTTAATAAAATTGCTAATTTATCAAAACTACAGAAAGTTTCTCGAATTTTACATATTCTGAGAAGTAACTCAACTAGTGTGTTAACTCTCCACCTATTAGTTAAAACTATTTTTCTCCCAATAGCTCTGCAGTGACTTAGTTCTGGAGTTCCTTGGTTTAACAAGATCATACAGAAATTTTTCTTTATATTTTACTACTCTGGCCTTATAAATTGTAAATGCCAAAACAACTCACATATCTAACTAGGTTGCTACTAGTTCCAGTGGTCATCTTTCTTCAGAAGAGACAATATGTTTTTCCAATAATATTAGTTTCCTATTTTCAAGGTCGCTTAGTTTTCTTCTCATTAACTTGGAATTCTCAAAACTTTCCTTATACAAAGCCTGTTTCTCAGACAAGGAAAAGAGGGAACCTCTACTCCAACCAACCAAAATTAACATTTTTTCATTTCAGCTGTAACAGAACATTAGAGAGTTTTGGGTTGGAAGAGACCTTGATGATCACCTAATTCCTACCCACCCTGCCATGGGCAGGGACACCTTCCACTAGACCAGGTTGCTCTAAGCCAAATCCAGCCTGGCTTTGAACACTTCCAGGGATGAGGTTAAAGGCATGACAACTTTGTCTTGCATGCCGTGGTTTCTGATCACTATATTGAGAATGTTTGTTCAGCAGTTTTACCTTTTCATTAACAATGATCATAGAATCATAGAATCATAGAATTATCTGGGTTGGAAGAGACCTCCAAGATCATCAAGTCCAACCCTTGATGCAACAATGGATTTTTTTTCCTCCTGATTGACAACTGAGCACTGGCCCAATCTAGTGAAGAGAACTACTATCATAATTTAACAAAGAAAAAGTGATGATGTTTTAATGATACTTCTTAAAGATCATTTGATTTACTGACTTAGCAATGGGTGCCAATATTGAATGAATGCTTATGAAGTATTTCTGTGAGTATGCACTCAAGTAAAATAATTGAATTCTCCACATTAGTTTTTTTCTTCCTTTGTGTTTGCCTTTTGTGAATATTCTATAAAGTGAATTTAATGGCAGAATATAATAGTGATAACAGTTTTAGCCCAATATTGGAGAATATTCTGAGACTATAAATACTGAAATTGGAGATGTAAATATTAGCATTGAATTTTGAATATTTCCAATTAATTTGGTGTTGGCACTCACCTGATTTGTTTTTTCACCAAAACTTCATAATTTGTCTTACACTCTGGATGAGTAAAAGCTATTTCTCTCGGTCTTTGACAACATGGTAGTAGTATGGTTGTAGAAGAAAAAAGAAACACTGTTCTACAGAAACAGATGCTGTTGCATCAAAATAGTATCTAAATTGGTGATTGCAATATGTGGTCTAGGAACTGTGGCATTAATACCCTGCACTCTGCCGTCTTTCAGCATACTGGGCAACTGTTTATGCAGCCAACCCCACCCTGCTCCGTAAAGTCACAGAAGTCTGCAGAGTGATCAGAGACACAGTTGCACTCTTCAGGACTACCACTGAACAGCAGTGCTAAGAATTTTTAAGTCTGTTTTGGGTTGTGTTTTTTGGGGGGTTTTTTGTTGGTTTTTTTTTTTTTTTTTTCACAAGAAGTACATGAGTACCTGGAATCTGTGAACTTTGAAGGATGATACAAGGCTGTGGGAATTACTATACTATAGCAAATATTGCCCAGGTAGTCAGATATTATAATTCTGACAGAAAGCCAATATCAAACACTTCAGATAAACAGAATGAGAAATCCTCCTATGGACAATTATGTTATAACCTGGCCAGTCTACAACTCTTTCACTTAATGGTTTTCTCATATTCTGAAACGTTTCCCATAATCAGAGGTGACCATTCCAAAATGGTCAGTTATGAAATCTTTTTTTTTCTTCTGATAGTTCAGACTTTTACTAGTCTCAAGAAATTTGTAGATTGCAATGAAGAGAAAGTAAAATCAGAAAAAAAATTGTATTGAAAGTCCAAGTCCCCTCTTCATTATTTTGCATTGGAGGGGGTGGGGATGGTGTAGGAAACAGAGAAGAATAAAACCCAGATGTTCTGGCAATTTTCAGATTTCATGATGCAAATATTTAATAATTACTGAACAAGATAAAATTTAGAATTAAATTAAAAATTTGTTTCTTTCAAATTTTTTTGTTTCAAGCTATTAAAAATCTGAAAGCAATCTATTTGCATTTTTAATTGAATCTTCTCTTTAAAAAAATTTTTTTCAGACTAAAAGCTTTAATTTTTCTTTATCACTCATCTCCTGCTTAGTTTAAAGGGAGATGGTGTCTTCATTCTCTATATAAAAATTTCTTGCTACTTTTCTCATCAAATCATTCTCACCCCAGAATCATATGAGGAATTTGTTTCACATCATTAAGCAATCTAACACATAGGTGAATCAAGGTGGTTTTTTTTTACTTTTGCTGAGTTCAGGTTAAATGTCTCCACAGGGTGGGTAAGATACATTTCCAGAGCACAGATTTTCCATGGAGCCTCTAGAAATAGTTTTCAGAAGCTGTTTGAAATGTAACTTTGAATGAGAATAACGGGATGTGTGGTTTATAGGGGAAAGCTCGAGTCAAGTTGTCTCCTGTAATTCCCTCGTTTCTTGTTTTTAAGTTTTGTGTGGGTGGTTTGAAGGATCTATTGTCTGGTCTTTAAGAATGTGTTTGGTTGTTTGTAGTTTTGGGGGTTTCTTGTCAGGATCTCTATCATCTTCTGGTTTTAATGTATCCAATTGCCAATACATGTCTTCCAAGTGTCCTTTATAATGTATAACAGTAGCAAGTGTTAATTATGTCCCAAACAGCTCCTATATAAACAGTTTATGGAGGAAAAAAGAAAGAACATAAAGGTACTCACAGTATTATATTAATTAGTAGGACAGCAAGAAGACCATATGCTTTAAAATTCATACATATGTTCTTTGGCTATTTGCTCTCCCTAGTGCAAGTTTTCTATTAAAGCTGAATTTGTCATTTTTTCAATTTGATAGTGACAGTTGGCAAGAGTGTTGTTCCTCCTGTGTGAAGACTGCCAACCTAGCTACTCAGGGAGAAGTAAGGACTGCTCTCAGTGCTCTTGAAGGGGTGGAGCTGAATTCCCTTTGCCATATACTTAATATAGAGAGAAATATACTACTTATTCCCCAAATTAACAAATTCCTTCCCATTTTCTTCTGGTATATTGTCTCTGTGCAGTAAAAACTAGTGAGATTTATTAAACAGGAATAACTTTGAAAGCTGTCCTTCCACTCCATAACCATCCGCCGTACAAAAACCTTCCTCTCTCCACCACTTTCTCCTGTAAAAGCCTGGTGACAGGGACAGGTAATATGCAAAACCCTGGAGAATGATCAGCAAACTCACTTCTGCACCTAATGATGCTCCACTTAAATTTCACTGCTCCCACTTAGAGTTGTTTCTTGGAAGTGTTATTCAAGCATCTTTCATGATTTTTTCTTCTACAGAGACAAAACAGGCAATGGTGATCTGGCAGTCAGGGTCTAAGGTAAACAGGGAATACGAGAAACATTTGAATGCACGTGGATGAAAACAGGAGAACAACATTATTTTCCCCAGCGTCTCATCTAGCCAAGAATCTGCTCACTCAGTGATTAGTACAGTTATCATCAAGCATAAAGGTGTATTAGGGATAGCTATTGTTTAGTAATTTTGGGGGGTGATGACGATCCATTTGTCACTGACTGTACAAGACCAATAAAGCAGTGTTGAAATTTGTTCAGCTACCCTTAGATAAATTGTCATATCCTAATTGTTTCCATTCTCTGCTAGCCTCTGAAATTAGGGATAAGGTGAACAAATATAAGCAAACTGCCTTTTAGCTACTGTTCTTGAGCCACATTAATTCCTGTACACATCTGAGAAATTGTGCTGTATCTCAGAACAAAGCTGTGCCAGAAGCCTTTCCCGTAATTTACCAGAACGGACAACTGAATGCATTGCCTATTCCTGGACCTGATTTATTCTCCTGCTGTTGTGCTGTTGTCCTACTCTAATTACAAATATATATATATATATGTATATATATACACACACATATACACACGTACAAATGCACGCTTATGCACATCCTGTATAAGAATGGTCTGTAACAGACTTGTAAAACTCAGCCTCAAGCTCCATGTTATGGTATCTTCACTGCCTAAATTAAAGGCAGTGCAAATATGCTGATACATGCTGCAATCACACATCTTCTTACAGTGTAGACATACCATAATAATGAGTGTCAGTTAAGGTCTTGGTTCAGCTCTAATCATTTTGCACTGCTCTGTAGTACAGCGAATGCATTTCATCTGCAAGTGGAGAGTGCTCCCAGCAGAGGGAAATTCTCTACTTGTATAAAGTCAGCACAGCTGATTCCCATAAATACCTTGTCAACCCTGTAGGAGGGACACACACAGGATGAATAACAGAGCAGAAAGACAGTCTTTCACCAGTCTCATAAAAATGTTATAAGACAGAAGAGCCCTCAAACTATTTCAGATGAGGTCACAGTACTACAGGCTTTCCTATCTTCCTTTCTGAGTACAGGCCCTCTTTAATTGTACAGTCTTTAAAACTGAAGCTAAACAAAGCAAACTCTTCTGTATTAACCCTTTGTCTGTGTGTGCTGAGCAGAAATTTAAGGTGGATCCTTGGTTTATATCTTTTGTGGAAGGGAAAAAGAAAAGACAGAATGTTTATGCATAAAAGTATCAGAGTCAGTATGGAACTCCATTTTTGATGCAGAAATAAAGTAAGTAAAATAGGGGGAAAGATGCTGAGAGAGCTGAGAGTGCACTGCTTCATTCAGAACAACCCTATGTCACCTTTATGAGTCAGACATATTTTTTCTTGAACATTCAAATGAGTTGTTATATGAACAAAAAAGGGAATGAATTCAGGTTTTCTGTGCGGTGCTGTCTTTTACCCACTCATCTATTCACCACAGAGTTTCACTACTTTGACTCTATTGCCCAGATGTCCATTAGCCATTCAGATGTTCCTTCTGCCCTCATCCGCATCTTTAACCTCCACCACTTCCATCTGCACTGTCCTTTTGCTCATGTTTCCTCAAACTCCTGCCAGTGAAGGACATGACATACGCAAGCTTCTTCTGAGTGATCTACGGGCTGGCCAGCCAGCCAGGATTAACAGGACGGTTAGCTAACAGCAGGCCAACCAAATGGATGATGATCTCTTCCTGAATATTTTCTGGCAGTGGGGCTCTAACTTGGGCCTTTCTTCTTGGCCAAGCTTCTGATTTTGCTGAATGTGTAAGAATTTTATTATCCTCCAGGGCTCCTGTGGCAAATGTTAAATCTGGCTAATGGATTCAGAAGATATTAGGCTGGCATAGTAGATAGCAGATAGTGTGGTCATGTAAGATTCATTTCCTTAGGAAACGAGGGTAAACATGGATTTGCATTTTGTACATTACATTCACAAGTCAGCAAGATAGACATTATTATATAACGTCAGACTAATTGTCTGTTTTGTCTAGTATCCAGTGGCAG
Source organism: Platyrinchus mystaceus (assembly GCA_035041135.1). NCBI lineage: Eukaryota > Metazoa > Chordata > Aves > Passeriformes > Tyrannidae > Platyrinchus > Platyrinchus mystaceus. Next base: position 106,700,197 of record JAWWLV010000121.1, on the reverse strand, counting down.
TACTATTTGCTTCAGATGATGTTGCAAGAAATACTGTAGTAAGCAATTAGGGATTAACCTCTCCATAACAGAAGTTTCTTAATTCCCATCAGTTAGTGATTAGCTTATGCTCTGAAGCATGAAGGTTTATATCCCTTATGAATTTTTGTTTAATCTAATGTAATTGCAGATGTTCTTGTTATCCATATAGCTGCTTATCCTGCTTTGTTTTTTTTTTCTTCTTTTGATCCTACTGTGTTCTTGGCCTCAGTGATATCCCATGGTAATAAATATTATGGAAGTAAAATCCCTATCCCCAGAATTGTCCCTTATTCTAGAATATAGTTACAGGGAAGTATATAGAAAATTGGGAAGTTTTGCAAACGGGAATATAGACATTGTTTTCTAAGCAGAACTATGTGAGCTCATTGAATATGCAAATATTGAAATACTAGATTGTTCTCCTCACTACAGAGGGTAGGATTTATCCTGCCTAACATCAGTATCTGAGTACATCACCTCAGACTATGTTTTGTAGTGAAAAATGTAATTTGGGGAGCAACATATATGACCTATGATAGATGTCCATACTAAGAAGAGATGAAATGCACTGTCAAAGTACCACTTTCCCTCTGTTCACTATGATACTAATTTTGAAAACTATCTCAGGTATAGAAATTTATAATAGAGACATCTGGTTTTAGTCAACTTAATACTTCTCCTTATGAATGTTTAAATTCTCAAAATTCAGTGCAGGAGCTTGGATACTTCCAGAGATTCATTTTGCCTAATAAAGTTTGGCTCTGTAGGAACCTGCCTTTGCTGACTATACACAATATCATAGCAGATATTGATTCTTAACTTCATGAAAGTCAGCACAGAATTTTTTTTCTTGTCCAATCATGCTAGCTTTTCCTTTTCTGTATTTCTCAATTTATATTTTGCATATGCATGTGTGCATTCCTTGTGGTAAAGGGAGTATTTTCCTCAATTGTTCACTTAGGCTGGGCTGTTTGAGGAGTCAAGGTGACTTGGAGATGTTCTGCCTTCAATTTGGTGTAGCACACCCAGAGCATAAATTTAATCTTTCTTCTGTGTGGGAAACTGAAGGAAAAGAAAGCCAGGTAAGTAAAGGTTAGGGACAAGACACCCTTATTCCTAACCTCAACAGGTAACTTGATGGAAGAATGATATGGTAGAAGACTAGTCACAGTATCAATAACGTTATAACCATTCTTCCTTCCCCTGGAAAGAATTAAATGAGGATGACAGTGCAATAGAATCTCTGGCTTTGAAATTCTGATAAGAAGACTTTGAGAACTAAAGATTTGAGAACCCCTGTCATCACAAATGCCTCATTTCCCTTTTACCATCTCACCTTTTGCTTTTTTTGTCATCTAAGACACACACTCCACTTTTAGTCCTTAATTAGAGAGTGTGAAAGTGTAACCTTATGCATATCTATATGTTTGAGCAGCTTTCAAGTTCAAGTAAAAGATGCCAGGAAGAAAGCTTTCCCAGTTTGAACAACAGTAAAAGAAAGACCCTTAAACTCATTAATTAAGGGTTGTGATTTAGTTAAAAAAAAAAAAAGGCAAAAAACCCACCAAAGTTAACACACAAAAAAAACGCACCAAAAATAGAAGGAAAAAAACTTTAATATTTTTCTAAATGTGTACTCATCCCAGTAAGTTCAATAAGGCATCTGATGATGGATAGAGGGGAAGGAAGATGTGGGAGATAATCTTCCAGTGCTGGGAACCACTAGACCAACTCAACTGCTCCAGCTGAGAACTCCCAGGGAGCCACTGAGGCTCATATTTGGTCCTTAACTACCCAGGGATTTCAACTGAAAATTAGAAATACAAATGGGGATTAGATGAGCAAATACATTTGCAGACTTGGGCTCTAAATGTTAACCCAACCTCTCTGCTTAGATCCAAGGAAACCTAAGGCCATCAGTTTTGACTTGCTGTCAGAAGCTGTCAGCCTGCTGCACTCACGTATGTCCTACAGCATCTAAGAATACATAAATACATAGGAGTATATATTGTAATGCCATTTCATTGGATTGATCCTGACTTGTTTTGCTGTCACTGAGCAACAAGGAACCAGGGTTGTTACAAATCTAGAAAGACATTAACAGCTGAAACTGGAAGCCTGACTGGCCACTCTTCAACAATACTGGGCCTCACAATGCATAGGTAAGATAGGTGAGAACTTGGACCACAGTTTTGTTAATTTTAGTTGTGTCTCTAAAAATGTGAGCTAAAATGACTATTAAAAGTACCAAGTTTCTCAAGCTGGTTTGTTTCTTTTCCCAAAGAATTAAAGTCATGATCCTGTGGATGGATTCATAGGAGTGGCTCAATGAGGACAGATTTTTGTTTAAATGGATTTGCTGGAAGATTGCTTGGATTAAGTATGATTTTTTTCAATTTTCAGTCAAAAAAATAGCTGCTATTTTGCAGAAACATTTAATAAAGGCTTTCTGCAAAATAGTCAGTGGTGTTATACCTCTGTTACAACATTAGTCATGAAAAATGGCAACCTGAAAAATAAGGTGAAATCAAATTGTTTTTATTTGGAGAAATAATTTTTATTTCCCAGAAAATAATAAGCTCATCACTACATGTTACTTTGCATTTACTTCTGAAAATGCAAAACAGCAATATTGTCGGTGTCTGCTTAATTCTGTTTGACAATAGCAAAATAAATTTGCTATTGTTTATTAGATATTTTTAGGGAAGTCAACTAACTTATCTTAGATTTGAATTTCAAATATAACCTTTTCAAAAAACATAGGCAGAGATATTAATCTGAAATATTGATAAGAAATTTACATTTGAGAATATCTAATTGTAGTCACAGTTCTCACATTAACAGTCACTTCCTGTTTGCATTTTGGAATTAAAATCACAATAAGCTGACACTCTCAGGTGTATTTCAGCATATGTCATTTTTGCATATGAAAGAATAAATCCATAGAGGTATGTGAAAGCAAAATAAAACAAAGCAAAACAGGATCTTTATTTTAGAAATACCTTTCATTGTTCACAGGAGTAACAGCTTCTTGATCATAGAGCGTTTAGACACTTGAATTTGAGCAATTATAGCTAACTTTTAAATTATACCTAATTCAAGCAGCATATCATAGTTTCATACATCTTTAAGCTTTAGTGCAAAAACATATAAAAAAGGTTCTTTTAAAATCACTAAATTAAATAACATATGGGTGGTGGAAGAAGAAGTGGAGGAAGAAGAAATACAGACTATTATATTCCCATATAAAGAAGATCATATTTTTTACTTAAATACATGGTGGAAAGTTGCAGAGAAGACAAAAAGACCTTTTTAAGAAGTGCATTGTGGTAGGGTTAGAAACAACAAACAATTTGTTCAAGAAAATTTCTGGTTAGAACATAGGAAGTGGTTATTTTTGTTTTGTGTTTTTGTTTGGTTGGTTGGTTGGTTTTTTGAGGTTTTGTTGGTTTTTGTTTGGTTGGTTTGGTTTTGTTTAGTTTTGTTTTGTTTGTTTGGGGTTTTTTTATTCCTTTATTTTTTCACAATGAAGTGGGTCGAAAGAATAAAATATTGTCCAATGAAATTGTGAAGTATCCATCCATAGCTAAGCAAGAGTTGGAGAGATCTGATTTAGCTTCAGATTTGGATCTGCCTTTGAAGTTGGCCCTGCTTTGAGCAGGAAGGTGAATCACATGACCCCTGAAATCTGTTTCCATCTAAATTATTTTGAATTTCTGAAATAAATGTAGCCTGAAAATTAAAATAACAAATTGGAAGAAAACTAAATATTAATCAGAGTTCAAATGAGTGGTATGGGATGTGTGATGTAAATTAACACCATGTGAAAAGGGGCAGTGTTCTCTTCAGTCTTACACTCATGCTTAACTTATTGAGGTATTGTTTTTTTCAAGTGTACAGCTTGCAGTTATATGGGAAAATTCCTGAAGTATAGCAGTGCAAAACATGTATATTTGGTATAGGGATAAATTTTCTCTACAACTCCCCTTCCCTTCTACAGTGCTAAACCCCATGATGCCTCAAGGTTTCACTCTCTAGACCACAGAGATAACTTACTAAGTTTTGTGAACAAAGGGTTCATATTTTAAATACTTCTACAGCAAAGAACTTCCAAGTGCAACACAAGATCTTGTAGGCAGGTGCAAGATGTATTTTTCAGGATTATGAATATGTACACAGTAGGTAGGAAAATGATGTTGGGAACAGGCAACATTGGCTCAACCAAGATGAGCTAGACATGTATTTAGGATAAAATGTATATGCAAATATTTTGATAAATTTGAATCATACTCCTTATATTTGTCTAACAAACTTAGAATTATTTTATTCATGGTGAATATAAATTGAGTAAATCCACTGCTTAATGGTAGGAGAATTTTCCTTTTTAGAAGCTGCAGACAGACAATGATTGCAGATATCTTTATGAAATCCATCTGAAAAAAATATCTGGATATGAAAGGGGAAAAGTCATGACTCAACATGATTGTTTAAGTTTAGTTATGATGCTTTTAGCTTGAACCGTAAATTTACAGGAGTGGACAAAGCAATCCAAGTAAATGAAAGAATCAGATCTATTACATTCACTTCACTGTACACCTGAAATGCCAGTGTATTTTTTTCAGCATTTCATATATTATGATGCATCTCTTCAGAGACACTATGTGAATTTTTTTTATGATGCAAGCTAATGATTATTTTGACAAATGACTTGACATAATTTCCTTCCTTCTTTGAAGTATCAGGTTCTGGATTTCTGAGGAGGAAAAAGATGTGCTGTTTTCAGTGAATGATAATGGGAGATGGATGGCTAAATATTTATTGAATATACATTATTGTGAATATTTATCATGGATTATATTGAGAAACCTGTTTAATGAACTGTATTTCCTAGATAACTTTTGAAACATTTTAAGAAATATGATCTCTTCTATTTATTTTGGGATCTTAATATATCATGGTTTCCTCATATATTTTGTAGAATAATAGCCTAACTACTCTTACTGAAATATATTTAAGGAATCATCAGTTATTGCCTTAGACTTCTGAGGTAATATAGATTCTAGTGTTCAGCTGAACACTTTGTGATTATCAGATTGTCATCTTCCATTTTTTCATAAGTACAAGAGAATGGTCAAAAGACACATGTAGCTGTTTACAGAGGTATAGCAGAAAAACTCTTTGATAGTGTTTTCATGCCTCAACAAAGAACTGGTTGTATACTGGTGTTGCAGGTGAGCTGTAAACCTCCTAGAAATCAGACCGTGAACAATCCACTTTGCACAGAATCACACAAAGATGAAGACAAAATGGAGAACCTTTATTACAGGGAGTAGGTAGCTTTTATGGGGAATGCATGGAATGTGTGGAATCTGGGAGGATTCAAAGGGGCATATGCCTATAAATGGAGGAATTGAGTTAAAACACATCCAAATATGGGTAAGGGAGATACAGAAAAATGGAAAAGCTATAAATTTTAACTGTCACTAGCCAATGGACAAAGGGGTTACAATCAACCAATAGAAAAAGGGTTAACACTAATCTAAACTGAAGATTACATATAAAGTAAGATTTTTTTCTAACAATATTGTTAATAAATTGAATAAACATAACACTTTTATAACATAAAAGGCAGTCTCTGAGGTAGGTTTGTCTGATGTCTGTAGTTCAGCTGCAATTCAAAGCTGTCTTTCTCTTCAATTCTCTTTTTCTTCAGAGATTTTCCTCCACCATGTATATGCGTCTCTTGGTGTACTTCCCACATACTGGTAGCTTTCCAGATCTTTGTTCAACTCTACATTTGGCAACTGCTTCACTTTTACAAATCCTCTCTGTCTCATCATCATGTCTGGTTTTTCTCATAACATGAATTGCATAACATATGTAGGAAGTGCTTCCCAGAGCAATTTGGTAGTGAAGTAATCCCCCATAGCAAAAAAAGATCTTGGCAATATGAGTTAACAGGAATACTGTATGAAAAATATTGATTTTTCCCATTTTACTGATAAAAAAATTGCTGGATGAAGTGGCTATCAGCACTGCCACCCTTAAGTACTCAGCTCAAGGAGAGGAACTCATCAGGGTGATGCACATTCTTTAAGGTCTCTCTATACATGGACAAAGGGTTATTCAGTGTCTCTTCTGAACAGTAGAAAATGTATGGCATTAAGAAATGTAAAGAATAAAGGATCAAAGGATACCAGAAACCATTCCTCTTGCCTTTGGAAGTTCTGTGTTGGGTTCTCCCAAAAAAACTGGAAAATGTAAGTGATTGGACAGCAGGTCAGAGATTCCTTGTAAGGAGGATGTGGTAGCAGCGATTTTTGCTTTTGAACAACAGTTTAGATTAGGCTCTCATCCTATAAGGTTTTGAATCTACATGCTGAATAAACACATTAGCCACCTGGCTGTGGGGTATTATAGGAGAATGTATTTCCATTCCTCCCATTAACTGGCCCCCCTGTGCAGACAGGAATGCAAATCATGGGGTCAAAGAGGGAACAAGAAGTATATCTCCAATCTGTTGTTAATTCATTGAGCTGAGGATGAAGAGTCCTAGGCCCTTTATACATTTCATACCAAAATAGTCATAAAAAATTGGACATCTCCCTCTCTCCTGCCAAATGTTGTTTCAGAAATGGCTAAAAACCAGGTAAAATACTTATTAGAGTGAGTGCCTAGTGGATCGGAATAAGCAAATATGCTTCTGGTTAGCTATCAAACTACAAGAAGATCAGTGGAAGACTATAGTTCAGTAATTATTTTTTCTTTTTGAATCCACATTCTGTTAGCTGATCAATGCGTGAAGCTAAAGTAGCAGCTCTGCAAAGAACGACAGATGCATATCAAGAATTTGTAATGTAATCTACGAAATTCACTCACAGCAGGATATGATTTACCAGGAGTCTATTGATTGGGGAACAAATGTTATTTTGCATTTAATAGAATAAATTTCAATAATGCTGGAGCTCCTACTCCTGGGTTTTGAAGGATCCTATTTTACCCAATATATAAAAATCCTGTGATGTTCTTGCATCATGCATACTACCCAGAAAACATATCAAAGTTTCTTTGGAGCTGTGGCTTTGCCCATTTGGCTTGTAGTTTGAGGCAAATACAGTTACTGGCAGGGACCTTTTAATTCTTTGAGAACTGCTGTTTTGGGAACAGAACCTTCACTGCTTTTGGCCACCATAGATCTATAGATCAGAGGCAAAGAAGCCAATTTGCCAATTAACATTATGTAAGGACTTGTATGAAAGTGATGTCCTTTTCACCAAGATCATCCTGCAGGAACACAGGACACACTATGCCTTGCTGAAATTAGAGAGCCATGTCAGAAAGGTGTTATGCTGAAAAGCAATGAGAATTTGTCTTGGAGCTCACTAATGAATTCTTCCTTCAGTATGCCGACCCGTTTCATATGTTTCTTGCAATTCTTTTCTTTATTCTCTTTCAAGTAAGGCAGTATTCTTCTCCTTAGACAGTCCAAGGTTAACAGTATTCCTTATAGTCTCATAATATTTGCTGATTGGTTATACACCACTCATTTTTTTTCCACAAAAAAAGCCTTCAATTAACCCCCCAGTGATTGGGAGGTGGAATTTCCAGATTAGTGTTGGAGAATTCCACCTCCTATCACCAGGGGTTTAATTGAAAACTTTTCTGAGAAAAATTAATTGGTGCAAAAACATCAGTAAAATAACCTAAAATTCAAGGGACTCTGTTAATTTCAGTCTATTTAAAGGAAAGACAAAAAAAAAAAGAAAAAAGAAAAAAAGAAGATTAAATAGGAACATTGAACAAGGAATAAACAACATTATTACAGCAACATCAAGATTAAATGGAAACTTGCAAAATGGCCCTGCAAAGACACAAAATGCAGGAAAACTTACCTTTAATTTAAGTTATAATGTACTAAAAACAAGCAGGAGAAATTAGCTTATTTTAGAAACTATTTCACAATCAGGTGATTTGCTTCAGATTCAGAGACATAAATCACATTTTAATAATCTTTCTCCCAGTATGAAGGCTCTATACAATCTGATATGTAGATTTTTTTAAAGTGGGTGCTTTCTTTGCATAACAAGAAGCTACAATAAATTAAATGGAGCCCAGGAAATCTTATAATGCAGCTGTGTAAAGAATGAAAAAGTGCAATTTAAATCCGCTATTTGGAAATATATATATCTTTGCTAATAATGAGGAACATCCAATGTGAATGAATGCATCTGTGTGCAATAAACCTGTCTGAAAATGGTATCTTTAATATTGCTCAAATACATTTTTTTGCATTAAGGATAACAGACTTTGACCTGTAAATTATGAAAAAGATTAAGATATGCATCAGCAGAGAGATTTATGTCTAGTGTTGACAAATTATTCATTAAAGTTTTATGTAACAGGCCCGGAGAGAGTATTAAATAAGATTATTATGGCAGTTCTTATAAGTGTATTCATCTTGACTAAGAAGAGGTCATGATAAAGTTTAGGACTGTTTACTTACAAAGCTTCTTTAATTAGGAAAAAATAGAAATAAATGTTCTCTATTTGGCATCTTTCACTGATTTTATCTTTATTACTTCTCTCTCCCAATATTGTGAAAGATCAACATCAATAAAAGTAAATCTATTACATGCAATTTGACAAATCATTTGCTTAATGATTTCTAAATATAGAGAAAGATACAAAATTTCCTTCTGAAATTAACAACACTTTTTTCCTTGTGAAAATAAGCAGGGATATCTTTGTATCTGGAGTGATCATTAGTAAATAAACAAGGTAATTATCTCTGAAAGGAGCTAGTTTCAGTGAAAAACAACTATGTATTCCTACTGTAAAACCCAGCACTTTGTGTTATACTCTGCCATATATTATACTTTTCTGCTGTCAGGTGAAAATTCAACCAATGGCTATTTGATTACTTTGGAAACATTTGAATTGATTTTTATTACCTGATCGTGTACATCTATAAGGAAGATATATGACCACTCTTCTTGGAAGAACTGAACAACTTTTCTCTCTCTTTTGATGGAACGTGTAACAGGGGCAGGTAGAAGAGAGAGAAATACATTCCCAATGGAAAAAAATGCTACTGATTTTAGTGAAAAGGACAACATTACTTTTAAGGACATTTTTTCTCAACTAATGTGGCACCTTGCAAGGGTTCAGAGGAACAGGAGCTTCTTTAATAATCACTGAATACCTCAAAATTCTCTGCAAATAGAAATTTTTGCAGTAGTTTATTTATGGTAATTTATTTATTTACAATGCTTAGTGTGCATATAAACTGTAAAAAATCAGGACTTTATCTTTTTCTGAATGCTGGTCATCTTAACTGAGTCTTCCACCCAGTAGCAGTCTCCTTGTTGATCAAAGCTGAGGACAAGCCCGTTTGAATATAAAGTATGGAAGGCAAGACTTATCCCTGCTTTCTTCTTTGGCTTTTGCTCAGCAAGACAGATACTTTATTACCTGTATGCATTTAGTGCAAAACCCACGAATGGAATATTAAAATATCTTCTGAAAGATTCCAGTGGGAAGGATGAATCTCCTCTGTATGCAGAACTGTTTTCCCAGCTGCATCATGGATTTCATTCTACTGCATAACCAGCCTGTACAGGCACTTGAACAATTGCTCATATGTGTTTTCATACAAAAACTGTTATAATGTTCAGACTAGGCTGTTTTGAGTGGCTCCATAACTGATTGAATTATTTCAATAAGATAAAAGAGTGGCTACAGATCTTATCACTGCTTTTGGTTCAAGGGTGGGTGCTTTGTGTTTTGTTTTGTTGTTTTGGTTTGGTTTGGGTTTTTTTTTCCTTTATTTTATTTTGTTCCTGAGTCTTTATATTGCCTTTATGTGTCTTTAGGCAGTATCAGTGACTTCTATATGCTTCAGTGTGATGTGTTGCACAAGGGAAGACTAAGTGCCACCACATGCATGAAAAAGGTGCATCTTTTATTTTTTTTTTGACATTAATACCGAACAAAGAAAAAAAAAAAAAAAAACAAAACAAAACAAAAAAAAAAAAAAAAAAAAAAAAAAAAAAAA
>JAWWLV010000121.1:106652956-106689834 GCA_035041135.1 Platyrinchus mystaceus | reverse complement strand
TTCCCTTCCCTTCCCTTCCCTTCCTTTTTTTGTATGTATTACTTTTAAAAAAATAATTTATTTAAAATCTATAAAGGGATAGAAGAAAACAATCCAATAAGAAAAAAAATCTGTCCTTTATATAATTTTAGCAGCAGCCCTGGGAAATTTTTATAACTCTAATTTATAGTAGATTCAGATTCCCCCCTAATCTTTTGTCATCATTCCTGCAGTTCTGCTTCAAGGCTGCATGGAAAGCAAAAGATTTTACAATGAGATTCCCTTACACAAAAACCTTTTCTTATGAAAGTAAGTATTTTTTCTCTATCCCTCTAGATAGCTGTTTGTTTGCTTGGATAATTAACGCACTGCCCTGCTCTTGTAGTTCCATAAGAATGATACACAAGAACAATCAGACATCTTGTCATTAAAGCTGACTCATTTCTAGGCATTATGCACTTGAAACAGAGGCAAAGAAAACTCTAAACTGATCAAAATCGGGTGTGTAAAGTCTTGCTCTACAGCTGTGCAAAAGCATGAGTGGATATATTGGTAAAATAAGCACAACTGAGCCCAGTTATTTTCTCCAACTTTACTGTGATAGAGAAGCTGAACAGTCAGAGAAATCCAGGAAGGAGGTGCAAAACTCATATAGTGGTGTAAATCTAAGCTGCACTGAGAGAAATGTATGCACTTTTATGCTTGCAGAATATATGGCTTGGAGGGTCACATAGTCAAAACCCCAGTATTCTTCACATGGTAATATTCAGAAATGTTCCTGTTGTGCCAAAGATGTTCTAGCACTGAGTATATTCACTTTTGCATGATGTCTGTAATACAGTCTAATTCTCGCTGTCAGAAATGTTGTCTATTTTTTATAGGTACATTCTTATTTCTCCTTTTTATTCCATTATTTCTTGCATTCTAATCTACTCTTTTGGCCTTTCTGCCTTCATTTGCATATATAATCCTTCTCATATTTTTGATTCCAAATAAATTCCTATAATCCATTACTGTGTAATAGCACTTGTCATCAATAGAAATGAAAACCCCAACACATTGAAGGAAAGAGAATTTGCAGGTACTGGTTTCTAGTAGCAAGTTGTAATAGAAGCAGTGGGGAATCCTATTTGCATAAAAAGATCCATATTTGATGCAAACTGATGCAACTTTCATGATGGGTATTAAATTTTCTTCTACCTTTGCACCATGGGCACAAAGCAGATAATACTCTATGACTATTATTTTTTATAAGCTCTTGTCTGAGGTGTAATAAAAATAGGAGTGTCTTAATAATTAGCAAGGCTGGTTCCAAGTCTCCTACTATCACACTGTAATATTAGAAATTAAGTATAATGTTCCAAATTCTGATCACAGAAAGTTCCAACATTTGGAGTGGAGAGAGACTGACATGCTTTATTGTGAAAGAAAAAGAATAATTCCAATGAAACTTTAATAAAATACTTACAAAAACCCCAAAAAATTATTTTGAATGAATACTGTTAGACCTGACAATCCCAAGTCCACGTGTCAACTATAGATTCTCTATGATTTACAAGGGGGGGATCTGAGAATCATGGGCATAACTGAGTAACAGATAGATGAACTTATAGATAGAATATGTAACAGGGTCTGAAATCACCAAATTCATCAGTACACACTTCAGCACTCCTCAACCAGACTAAAAATGGTGATCCTAAAAATTCCAATTTCTCAGCTCCATGTCAGTAAAGCACTGAGATTTTCTGGCAGTACTCATGGTGTGATTCCCGTATTGTATCATATGCTAAAGGAAGTCAGGTTTCCCCACTGAATGCATCAGCAGAAAAACAGGCAGTTTCATTAAGCTCTGGCTGAATTTCACTGCGTGTTTTTCAAAAGCAATATATTCCTAATAAGCATTTTGGTCTTGCTGAATCAGCTCCTTCTGGGAAGAAAAAACTCCTAAACAACTTTAATCTGTACCCAATAGATATTTCACCTTGAGGATTTGTCAAGTTAATAGAGCCTACCCACTTAGAGAAAGAGGAAGGAGGACCTTCTAATTGGTGCCTAACAGCTTACACTTAAGGGTCATTAAGATGCAATACTGGAGATAACAGTCTTAATGGCTCCAGTCCACTCTCATGGGGAGCACTCAAGGTAGCCTGAACAAAAGGGAACAAGACTGAGAGAAGCCAAAGACACAGCAGGGTCTGGGCTGGCTAAGAGGATGCAGATTGATTAAATTCTGCCCCGGTAACTTAAGAGGAAAATTTATCTCATTTGATTCGTAGTGAAACATAAGATTAAGTGCAAATAACTACAAGATGGATGGAGGGATACAACATAAAAAGTATTCACCATTGTTTTAAAATATATGTTTTCTGATGTATATTACAAAATGCTAAACAGAATTGTTTTGTTTTAGAGAAGAAGTTGGCCAAACCTGCCATCTGAAGTTTCTGAATGGAATAAAGCACAGCTGCTTGAAACCCATTCAATCCAACCCATAATCGGAAAAAATTTAAAAAGAAGAACATGACCCCACCTAAGAATTGCAGTTTCCAGGCTGTAACAAGAAAAGCCAAAGATGGTTCCCCCTGAGATTCCAGACCCCACCTGCACACCAGATGCTGAAGTTCAGCTCCGGATCTGTCTCGTGGCTATAATATGAAATACAAGAGCTTCAGTAACTAAGGTACCTCAGCTGCTCCAGCACAGTTGTGCTCACCACCTGAGTGGTGCAGAGGTTCATCTGACCCTGTCCTGAGATGGGTTGTTTCTCGTAACTCTTCTCCATAAATACCCAAGACAGGTATAAAAAGAAGTGAGGCTGAAAGGTCAGACAATTAGCTTTCCTATTTGTGATGAAATAGCTTTTCTAAGCTTATTAATGGAAAAATACAGGATGAGATCGTCAGTTGCCATAAATCAGTATAGCTCTGCTGTTTTCAGTAGGTCTGTGCCGTTGTATACCAGAAGAGATTATATTGTCTCTAATATTAAATAATAATAAAAGTCTTACAGTGAAATAATCTTGTTACATTTGGTGAATTACATGCTGAAATGACATATGCATGTTTTCCTAAGTAAATTTAATTCAACTTCCATGCATCTTCCTGTTACCTTAAAAGTTATTCAACTTCTGTGGGATGCCTGCCTATTTCAGTTCACCTGATAGATGGTCCACATTGAACAGATTTCAAATATTGCTGAGCTCAGAAAGGTTCAGCTTATCTGATTTCCTGTCTGATATAAGCCTTGGACTTTCATTCAGTAGACCCCATGATGAGTCTGAAACCTTGTCATGCCAAAGTCTGCCCACTACATAGACATCCTGCAAAAGACTTTCAAAGCTTCAAAGGCTGTGGGATTAACTTCCCCTTTTATTCTTCTGGTGTATGACCTACTCTTGTAAATACTTACGGGTTTTTCTTTCCTTTGAATTTCTGTAGCCCCACATTCTGCTTTTATTTGTTTGTTCTCTATACCTTTTTTGTTTAATATCTACTATCTCCTTTATGAAGTGTATAAAGGCAAAAAGAAAAAGACAAAAAACCCAAAAGTTTAGCTGTAAGTTGAGTATTTTGACTTATGAGGTGATTGTCCCCCTCTACTCTGCTCTTGTGAGGCCCCACCTGGAGTACTGCCTCCAGCTCTGGGACTTTTAGCACAAGGAAGGAATGCATCTTTTAAAGCAGGTCCAGAGGATGGCTACAAGGTGATCAGAGGGATGGAACATATCTCCCGTGAAGACAGACAGAGGAAGTTTGAGTTGTTCAGTCAACAGAAGGGAAAGCTCAGGGAGATCTTGTTGCAACCTTCTAGAGGTGGCTTGTAAGAAAGAGGGAGAGACACTTTTTAGCAGGGCCTGTAGTGGCAGGACAAGCGGTAAGAGTCCTTAACTGAAAGAAGGTAGATTTAGATTAGACATAAGGAAAATATATCTTACGATAAAGATAGTGAGACACTGGAACAGGTTGCTCGGAGAAGTTGTGGGTGCCCCAGCCCTGGAAACCTTCAAGGGCAGGTTGGATGGGCCTTTGAGCAACTTGGTTTCCTGAAAGATGCCCCGACCCACAGTCACTGGGGTTGCACTAATTGGTCTTTAAATGTTCCCTTTCAAAACAAACCATTCCATGATTCTACAGTTCTATGATCTCTATTTGCAAAACAGCATACTTGAGATATAGATAAACTACTGTAATGACAAAAAAAAAAAAAAAAAAGATAATAAAATCCATTTCACAATCAATCCTGACATTTTGTAGAGTGCAGCTAGCACTGCAGCACTGAGGGGCTTCTTTTCACAGCTGGATGCACTATAAAGCTTTCATCCCTTAGGAATGCACAAATTAAAAGTGATATATAACATTTACCATTGGTTAGTATAGACTTAACCAGAGATGTTAATACATTAACCATACTCCCAACAGACTCATGTAATACTTCAGCCAGCGTTCTGCAACTCTGATAAGAAGAGCGTTTCCTAATGGCCATGGATAATACTTTGTTTTAATTATATATCCTTTTTAAGTATGTGGCATTTTGGTGATTAATCATGGGTAGAGGAACAGTGTGAATTTGCCTACATTCCATAATCAGGACTTGTTTAAAAAAAAAATTCCAAATCATCTAAACAGAATTTTGTGCTAAGGTTCTTACTGATGTCCGAACAAGGAAATCTAAGTAAAGATGTTATAGTAAATTGAAGCATAAACTTAAGGAAAGATATTTTGTTTTCACCTTCATAGCAGTAAAATAAAATCTTTTCTCAGAGTAACTCAAATGCCAAAGTCCTTTGTAGTATTCAGCCTCATATGTTTCAAGTCATGGGCTTCATTTTCACAGCATGCTTACAATTTCCATCACATAAATCATAGAAATTGAAAGTGAATAATATACACAAGCAGTTCCTTATGACATTTCCAGCTCAGAATCTTCATTATGCGTCTTCATTTTAAATAAAAATTAACTACTCTTAGAGCTGTGCAGTGATGTTGATACATTATGCATATAAAACCAGGACTAATCTTTCAAGCACATACATCTATTTTGGACCACACCAACTATCTGCAAAGAGACAGGATGATGGCATTAATATAAAACTGGTTCTTTTTTTGTTGCTGTTATGTGCCAGGGAAAGTAGCTGAGTGGATAATAGTGTTAGAGGGATAGCCTTCCAAAAGTGCATGCTTTTTACTTTTTATTTTGTAGATGACTCAGAATGTTTCTATTTTCTTACATTTCACTACCTTAAAGATAGAAAAGTCAAAAAAACAAATGTTTTGATTAAAAATATTCATATAGTTTAGCCTAAAAAATGAGAGAGGCTTTAAGGGAAAACATCCTATATTTGAATGAAAAATTATTATTATCATTGTCACCGTTAGAAGGCTCAAATATTTTACAATGCTTTAAGATGATATTATAAAGACAAAAAAGACCCAACACTATTTATATTTTTCTCAGAAAACAAATCCAGACATTCTGCTTTGGAGAATGTTGACACTATTTGTACAATCTTTTATTAAAAACTCACTTCAATCTCTTGTTTCCTGTCTCCTTTTCCATTTTACATTTTGTTTAGCTCACTTCCTCTTTGTCTTGTTTTGACTGGAAACCTTAATAGGGACATTTCATAGAAATAGGAACATTCCTTTGAAAAGATTCTGATATGAAGATTTATCATTTTACCAGTGCAATGATACCAACAATTTTTTGACTGACTTTACTTTGAAGTCCCTCACTATTGCCAAAGTGGCTTTGATCCTGAAGGATCTTCATATCTATACATTTTCCAGAAGAACTGGAAAACAGACATATCAAAGTCCAGAAAAGGACTTTGTCTTGCTCAGAGAGCAGACATCTCTTTCTCAAATAATTGTGTAGACTTTCTTAATGTAAAAGGAGGGTTGTCGAAGGGAGCAGGCAGATTTCATGCAAGATTCATCTAGTAAGGTAGAACATTTTTTTTCCCCCTTTAAAACTGCTGGTGTATCTCCACTGATTATCAAGAGGGTGTAAAAGCTAATTCAGACTGAGTCAGATTTTCTCTTGGTATCTCCCAGAAGTCAAAGTCTCTTGATAAATGACCATGCAAATTTATGTGGTTATTGTTATGGGATGCAGAGTTCCAACCATTACTTAAGATAAAATAACTGAAGACTGCAAGATAGATAACAAAAGTATACATGTGTGAATACCTACTTTATGGGCATATACATGTTTACATATGTATTCATCACATTCACATACAGTCTGACATCATATGTGGAATGACTTTGGTATTGTCCTAATTATGCCCCTCTAAGAATTAGAAGTGATTTTTAATGCTGCAAATAAGCATTCAAGAGTAATAATACAAGTATGTCAAATGAAATGTCAAATGACTTCCAAAAAGCTCTTACATTAATAAATATGTATGAGATAAATGAGTCTGGTTGTCAAGTACTCGATGTAGAGATACAAAAGATTTGCTTTTTTTTTTTTTTTTTTTTCAGCTGAATTCTCTTGCCACCTAAAGTCAAACAGAATTCACTGTTTCAATCATGGCTCTGCAGCATAGTTGCCAGGAAAGGGACCTATTCCTCAAAAGGATATTGGGATGTCACAGACATGGACATCACCTACTGCAGCTGTTGCAGGTTTAATATTTGCTCAGTTGTGCCACTCGTGTGGCCTGTGGGCAGCAGCTGAAGGAGGGACACCAGTAAAAAGTTCACATTACCTATTACAGGTGCCTGGCACAGGTGTTACTTAGGCAGTAGATTAAAATAAGTCAGGGAAGAGTGTCAGCCATTACTTGGGCCTTATCAGAAAATTGTTTATGAAGAATTTTTTCAAGGAGGAACTTCAGTGAACTCCAGTCAGTTTCAATTCAAACCTCTGGGAAATTGAGAATAATGGTATTTAAAACTTTTGCTTTTAGGGTATTGAAATTCTAATTTATAAAGTGTTCTGTGAGGTTTGGTTAATTGTAAGAGTCAAGGTGTTACAGGGCTCGTTATCTCAATGGAAAATCGCACTTAGGTAAGTGAGGTGTTACTCTTAAAAAGGGGAAATATGTAGGAAACAAACTGCTGCATTATGGGAACATATGTTGGAATATGGGGTTGCATAAGAATGTAAGATACCTTCAGGAAAAAATATATCTGCTGTAAGGTAAATGAGAACATGGATAGTGTCCTTGAAGATTGCAACCATATGTTCAGTTCAGAGGTTAAAATGATGGTGACAATATTTTTGGATTCAGCGAATCTGAGAAATTTTATGCTTTGCCTAATTAATTTGAATGCTTAATGTCTTTACTTTCAATATAACACAAAAACTTTATAAGATTTGCCCTGTTAATTTTTTCTTTCATAGAATCACAGAATCTTAGAAAGTTTGGCTTCAAAACGAACTTTATAGATCCAACCCCACTGATATGGGCATGGACACCTCCCAGTAGACCGGGTTGCTTAAAGCTCCATCCAGCCTGGCCTTGAACACTTCCAGGGATGGGGAATCCACAGCTTCTCTGGGCAACCTGTTCCAGTGGCTCACCAGCCTCACAGTAAGAATAACTTCCTAACATCTAATCTAAAACTGCTCTCCTTCAGTTTAAAGCCATTGTCCCGTGTCTCACCACTACAGGCCCTGGTAAAAAATTTGTCTCCACCATTCATGTAAGAATTTATATATTGTCAGGCTGCAATATAGTGTCCTCAGAGTCTTCTCTTCTACAGGCTGAACAATTTCATCTCTCTCAGCTTTTCTTCACAGTGGACACGTTCCATTCCTTTGAACATTTTCATATGCCTCCTCTGGACTTGCCTTAAAAGTTCTGTGTCTTTCTTGTGCTTAGAGTCGCAGAGCTGGATGTAGTACTCTAAGCAGGGCCTCACAAGAGCAGAGTAGAAGAGGAGAATCACCTCCCTTGACCTGCTGGCCACATTTTTTTTTTATGCAGCCCAGGATATGATTTACCTTCTGGCCTCTGAACACACATTTCTGGTTCATATTTCCTTTTTCATCCACCAATACTCCCAAATCCTTCTCGTCAGGGCTGCGCTCAATCCATCCATCCATCCATCACACTGTACTGATACTGTGTTTACCTCAACCCATGTGCAAAACCTTACACTTGGCTTTTCTGAGTTTCAAGAGGTTCATATGGGCTCACCTCTTGAGCCAGTCGAGGCATCCTTTCCCACATGGCTCGGTGTCATTGTCTTCTCATATATAATGTGTTCCATGCTCTTAACAACTTTGGTGGCCCTTGATTGCTTCATTCCCAGTCTTAAAGCATCTTTGTAGTAGTGGGGAGGACAAAATGAAGTATAGTGGCCTCCAAAGCAAACTTTCAGGTGGCAGATACTAAAGAATAATCACTTCCCTCGATCTTCTGGTTAATAAAATTTAGTGTGGGGTTGTCCATTATAGGGGTATTCTGCAAACTTCTTGTCCACCAAGACCAACTCCACGTCCTTTTCTAGAGCTGTTTTCTAGCCCTGCCACCTGCACTGGTGTGTGGGGTAATTCCATCCCAGCTGCAGGAGTCTCTGTTTGCACATGTTGAACTTCTTGAGATTTCAATTCAACCTAATTAACCAACCTGCTGAGACATCTTATCTTCGTCCCATCCACAGCTCCCCTCAAACCTGTTGTCACCCTTGAAATTTCTGAGGGTGGATTCCATCTTTCCTACTGATGATTAATAATTATATTAGACAGTATCTGTCTCAGTATTGACACCTCAGTGCTAAAAACCACTTGCTGGTTAGAATTTAAACTGCTGATCACTACTCTGGTACATTATATGTCACTTTCGCTTTTTATTTCTTATTTATGCAACCACAGATCACTGGTTTATATAAAAAGCATGAAGTTTATAATAAATACAAGTCAAATGACTAATTTTCTGTGCCAGTAAATCTAAATACTATACATTTTAGTCTCTTGAGATTTTGACATTCAAGTGCCCAAATTCTACATAAAAACCTTTGTGTACAGCATTGTGTCTGAGCCAATGAGAATGCCAATTAAATGGCATTAAGAAACTTTTCTCAGTTTCCCAGAAAAAATTTGATTAATTTATTTTGAATGTGTAGAAAACCATTATATTATCATTCCAAAATGTACCAGAATGTTTCCCAAATTCTTTGCCATTTGTTCTGTCTGCAAATTGCAAAAATTATATCAAACATTTTCACCATAATGTAATCACAAAAAAGCCAGTTGTTGGTGATTATTGCCAGTTTAGCATGCCATGGCTCTGATTTTATATTTACAGTGTGCTCTGTGAATTACAGACTTTCTAATGATCTAAAAGTAGGATGAACTAGAATTGCCAAATTAGTTCAGATGAGAGAATGGTAATTTTCTTCTCCCTTTTTGTGGTTATAGGGATCCTTTCAAAGTGGGAATAAAATAACCCTCAAAAATGTACAGTTTTCTGGATCAACAAAAGCTTATAATAGCATCTTAGGAAATTTTCTGTGAACTGAGATGTTGTAATATGGAAAACAATCAAATAGTATAGGTGTCTATAGTTGGTGATGGATTGCAGTGTCTAGTCGGACTTAAAGAGAGGGCAGAAATTTGTGTATACTCTTTTCCCATAATACGTGTGCCACTAGATGAAAAATTTTACCACTGACTTTCAGCATTCCAGCAGCATTAAGTGAATGTGTTTGTCTCAGTAGTACAACATCAGAACTAAGTCACTTTGTGCACCTCATTAGATGGACATATTTTCTAGTCCCATTTGACTAGGCTGTGCATCTCAAAAAAAAAAAATAGGTGCAAGAAACTAAATGTCTGTTTCTGTGAGCAGACACAGACAGATTTGCTCTGATCATTCCACAAATGGAGTCACTGGGAAGGAGATATTCTCCAAAATGCATAAAGCTATGTTAGCTTAGCTCTGTGTCTGAATAAGGAATCTCTGGGAAGCAGCAGTAGAAGCAAGGAAAAGTGAGCTGTGTTGCAGAGAGCAGTAGCTGAGGCAGTAATGGTAATGTGGGTGAATG
This sequence comes from Platyrinchus mystaceus, assembly GCA_035041135.1. NCBI lineage: Eukaryota > Metazoa > Chordata > Aves > Passeriformes > Tyrannidae > Platyrinchus > Platyrinchus mystaceus. Next base: position 106,679,857 of record JAWWLV010000121.1, on the reverse strand, counting down.
GATTATTGACTGGATCTGATTTACCTAAACTGGAAAAAAAGGGAAAGGAGAGGAAATGACGTGTCTTTGAACTAGACCCACACTAATGATCTTTCCTCCTAAAAAGTCACTTCGGTACTTAACCTTTCTCCTAACTGAACAGGTTCTTCAGGCTCTCACAAAACAGAAATAGAATGGAGAAATAGAACAATTTGCCCTACCAAGTGCAGAAGAGAAATCCTATTTCTTTAAGGTATGAGATGTTTTAGTATGTGTAAGTTAGTGTAAATGTTGAAGGTATGTGAAGACATAATTACTGGAGGGAAATTGCATCTCAGCAGACCCTTTAAGAGGAACACCTTTTCCCAGGATTATGTCCTGGATATTCATTCACATCCTAAATCTTTGTGGATTCAATTCTGTATCTCTTTTCAGATTACAATATTTGTGCACAAAACTTATCCCATGTAAATTAGGACTCCCCTTCTAAGCCAGCTCTTCTCAGCATGGCTGATAGTTCATTCGAAATATTGGATTCTGTGCAGAGATAACTGGATGAAATTTTGCATTAAACAGGAGGTCAGGCTGGGTGATCTAATGGTCCCTTCTGGCCATAAAAGCGATGAATCTATGAGGAAAGCACTCTGAGATCATATGATGAAAAGCACAGTTAAATTGGCAAGTGTTATCTTGATGTTCCCATTACAAATCCCCTGAGCAATCTATCCCCTTGTCTTCCTCTTGCCACCTCCTCTATCATTAGATTCCAGAAGAACATACACGCCACTCAAGTCATTGCTGCTAAAACCATTTTGATAGCTGGCTCCACTCAGTCTCATGCTAAATCCAGTGTTCAAGGCTGCGGGAGTGCTCACTTCTTAAGTAAAAGAACATTTCTACAAGGCATTTTGCACTCTTCTTCCTTCAGATTGCTCAGCTAAAGGCTTTTTCAGGACTTTATCAGTTATTAATAATTGTGATGATTCATGATTTATTCATAACCGTTTATACATTTGCCATATGCTGCCTGCACACGCAGACTGTTTTTCTGAAGCACGTAAATGTGGCACAGTGGTTCTTACAATTCATATCCAGTAAACAGATGATAGAAAGAGATTAATGAAATGCAAAATACAACAAAATATCCTGCAATGGCTTCACTTTGGAGCTTTTGAATTAAATGTTGCAGAGTAATTGTCTTTAGCAGTTTTAAAACTAAAATAAGCAGGAGGACAAATAGGGTAAAAAGCCAAGTTTAACACAAAAACTAGCACCTAATTCTGATTCTAATCTGTCCCCTCTAATATAATTAGAAATTATAATTACAGGGAGTATGAGTAAATCTACTCCTCAGGTAAGATTCATCGCAAGACAAAAGTGGTACTATCTGCACTATAATCTTTGTTGCTCTTTTCTATATTTCCTAATTAATCTCAGGGGGTTATTTTTGCAGTGAAACACCATAATAGTTACTTAGAGTGAGGGAGAGAGGAACAGATTTGACGTGCAAATCCTTCAAAATGCCAAACAGCAGAAACCTGAAAAGAGAATGCTACTCCTTGATAAAAAAAAGGGCTTTTTTTATGGTGATGTCACTAACCAAGAAGTCATTTCTCATAGGCCCACTATGACACCTTCTGCAGTGTTCTGCTCTTCAGATGAAATGTCTGGTTTTATGAGAGGATAATTGTTTAACATAAATAATGTATTTCTGGTTTTGAGTGAACATGTTCATTAACAGTGAGTTGGGCCCTGTGAGGGAAATGATCAGTGTGTTCTAGTGCAAAGTCTCAAGGCAGAGGGACCAACTCTGATCTGAGTCACATCTCTACTCATCCCACTTTCTGTTGCATTTTAGCTGAAGAATTTTTGGAACAGAATGTTTAAATTTTTACTAACTGCTTTGAAAGTGAACATCTGAATTTTTACTATCTGACTGTAATTGCCTACTTTTATTATTCTGTAGGATGGTCTAAAATACATTCAGGTCCTTGTCATGGCTACAGAACTACAGAGTACATCTAAGACCTTGAGCTATCTTGTTCCCCCATGGCAGGATCAGTGTTACTTATGTTATTCCTGCCTTTTGGTTTCCCAACAGTTTCTTGAAGGCCTTCACTAACTTCACAAAAATCTGACACAAAGTCTTCCTTTGTTTCACTTTCTTCACTGTTAGAATTATTTTTTCCTGGTGTGTATTTTAAATATGATTTGTTAAAAATGTTTTTTCTTGTCTTTCCACCATGAAGTCATGTAAGTTATATTTACAGCAATCTTTGACATTTTTAACAGCATTCAAGCACTGTTTCTTCATGATACTTGAGAATCCTGTATGTCAGTGAAGGTACCCACCAAATGCATTTCATTAAGAAACTTGTACCAAAAACACCTGTAAGGCCTTGAATTTCCACTGTTACATTTTACTTGAATGGAAGCTAGAAGATAGTTTTGAAATTTGGAAACTCAGGTCTTCTGTATGAGATAACTCTGGACAGAAGTTTTGAAAACATCTTCAACCCTCCACTGCTTCCTTAGAGAGCAGGTACATTCTTAGTCTGGCAACTCCCTGAATTTCACATAGTTTTATAGAGAATAAGCCTATCACAATTTTGCAGTCCTTGTCTGAGAGTCAGGCAGATCCAAAGATCTCCAGAAAGTACAAGAAAAGTACAAATTCAAAATATTTGCTTATTCTTGTCATTATTTAAAAAAAAAAAAAAAAACAACCCACACAAAAACAAAAACAAAAACAAACAAACAAAAAAAAAAAACCAAAAAAACCCCCAACAACAACAACACAAAAAAACCACCAAAAAAAACCCCAAAACCAAACCAAACCAAACCAAACCAAAAAAAAACACGTGGGGCAACAGTCACCAGAAGTCATGTTTTAACCCTGGTCCAAAAGATCAAAATCCAGAACCATAGTTTTATGGAAGTACAATGACATTACACTTTACATGTCTTCACTTAAATGACTGTAAAATCACATTTCAGTGATTCCCGGCCATGAATATTTACTAAGAAATTGCCTTTCAAGGATCAAAGTTGTTAAAAAGCTGACCCCCTTTTCTGTTTCCTGTGGTATATAAAGGAAACATTTGTGATTCTAGATAAATACATCCAAATACCAAGAATACACTGTTAAGGGAAAAATTAAAAAGAATAATTGAAATGACTAATTTCAACTCATCAGAAATAGATCATATGCATCTGGGTGGAAAAATGTTATTTCATTATTCATTTGCAGTATATATTTAATGTTCATTTCACAAATTCAAAGTGATCTTCATTTATCATCCATACGATAGTATATTTCTACATCTTGGGTTGCATATATAGGATAGAGAACAGTTCATTTAGAATATTTATTTTGTAATATCATTTTACACTATGGGAATTATACATTAGTTTTAATCTATTTTAACAATGGTAGTGCCACAGCTAGAGAAAACAGACAAGATATTTGGGCACTAATTAGGCTTTTTGTTAAGTTATGACTTGATAGTTTTTAAAAACATGGCTGCAATGAATTTTCAGGCATTACTGTCTGTTCCTGTCCATGCTAATCAGTTCCCTGTAGCACAGTGGGTCTTACATTTAATGGAGCAGTACAGAGCTCTTGCCAGCATTCAAGCAATTGATTCCATAGAAGGGGCACAATATAAATCAAGCGCAGAGTAAAACTGCTGTGTTCTACAAGCTTGGAATAAGAGCACCCTTTTTCATATCCAAGGCACTCAAAGCCTCTCCTGCTGTGCTTATGTTGATTGTACTTCCTTTATCTTCTGCTCCGTTTTGTTTTTCTCTCCTTTTTTTTTCAGTGTCTTGACTGCTGGTTTAATGTGCACTCTGACCAACCAAAGTTCACTTCCATTTTCTTCCTTCAAAACTTTGAGAAGGTGAGGAATGGGGATCTTTCCCACCTGATTCCTTCCTGTAATTTTTCCTTCTTGATAGCTATACAACAATAATCTATCTATTAGAAAAGGAACTTAATTTATTTGACCTCACCCAAATTGCAAGACACCTTATATTCTTGTTTTCTCAATGATTACATTAGATTTGCACACGTGTTACTTAAAAACTGTCAAGTAACCCAGAAAGACCATGAAGAAAAAAATGTCATTTAGCTGAGGATAGCTCAAGTGTCCCAGAAGAGTATCAATCTGAGTTCTTGTATTCAATACATTTTATAAATGTCCTGCAAGCAAAATATAAAATTATAAAATCATTACTGATAAAGTATAAGGGCTACACAAAGAAGTTAAGACAGAAAGAGTATCTCAGCAGTATAATATTATGCTACTCAGCAATCACATTCATCTGAGGGGATTCGAATGTAGCATCACCTACCTGGGAAACAAAGGCTTTTTTAGACCATTCCTACAAGGCATATTCTAGAAAGCAATTGCTTTGAGAATGACCGAAGCTGTCACACACGCAAAAACATAATGAATTTAAACACTGGCAAACCACTGTAGTTAAAAGTAAAATTTTATGGGGATAAAGAGTATTTACTTCTGGTTATAGCACTAGAGGGAAAAATAGTAGTTATTTCCAGTGTTCATGTTTCACTAACAATACTGGAAAGTTTTGGAGGCTCAGAAGAAAACTGCAGGAATAATGCATGGTCTGAAATAAAAAGTTTAAAAGGCTCCATCAACAGTGTATCCCAGAAAAGGTTACAAGGTGACATAATAACAATTCATAATAACCACATGGGACAAAGTGAACAAAGTCATAACAGGAGGCAATGGCCAAGGAAGGGCATTTATTAACAAATAGAGAAAAAGTGGAAGCATTTCTTGCAGGAATTATTGCCTCTTCTTAGTTCTTTTTTTTTTTTTCTCCCCAAAGGCTTTCTGCCAGCTCTGAGAAAAAGCTGAAGCCAGGAAAAATTATACTAGAACTCAGATACATATTTTAACATTGAAATGAATATTTGAACTATTTGCTGGGGGAAATCCTGGATTTTCTTGGGGAATTTTTTTTGCTGGGGAGAACCCTAGTGTGATTTAGCCTACCTAATGTAGGGCATTGGTATCTACATGTAAGCTCTCTTATTATCCAGAAACTATTTATAATCATTATACACCTACCCCGGTTTATAAATCTGTCCTGTGCATAACACCCTTTCATTGCCTACACCTTAAATATCCAGATCATATATATGTGTTTAACTCATAGAATCAACTGTAAAAGAAATGACTCATCACTTCTGTGTCTTTCGTCAGAAGACCTGGTCTTGATAAAACAATTTTGGGGGGAAATTATGTGATTTGTGATATTCAGGACACCAAATAAGAATTGTCTTGTGTGAGCTTAGAAGATATGAGTGTAAGAACTACCTCAGGATCTTATCTGCTTGTCATTCTGTAGATGAAGAAAGATCCAGTTATTAACTTTGTTTCATGCTCCTTTTTTCTTTGCCATCAATGTAAAAGCTACATGTGTCTATATATGTTTGTAGACAATTCTATACAGGATTTTTTTTTTTTTTGAGTGAGATAAAGAGGAGAAAAAACATCCCTTCCTGCTGGTGTTTCTGAGAAAACAAGGAAAAAATGTAATGCCAGATTTATGACATTTTAACCTGAGCCTGTATCACTGGAAATAGATAAGAAATCGTGGTATAATTTGTTTCTCAGGGCTGTTACTGGAAAAGAAAATCGTCAGTTTGTGAGTTTTGAGTCCGTAGACAGGGACAAATTTGTCTTATATTCACACCAATGAAACTTAATTGAAATCAGTGAATTTGCACTAATGTAACTGTGAGCAGAAATTGACCTCTTGTGCCTGCTGGAAAATAGCCCAAAAGCCACTTGACTTACTTGTGCTTAAGACTTGCTCTGCATGAATGTCTACTGTTTTACTGGCAGTAAGTTATGTAATATTCATGGCTTAATGGCTCATATTCTACAAATAGACTGGGTAGATGCCAGCAGACTACATCCAAGCATTACTACACATTTGCTTTGTTGACCTCTGTACTCATTCAATCACATGAAGTAGTTACAGCTGGGACTCCAGTAAGGAATTCCAACTTCCAAAATGTTCCCATTGCCACTATGCAAATGCTCTGTTGTAATTAGCCTAGATTTCCTTACAATATCTAGTTACAAAAGAGTATCCATGAATATTCATGGCCAATTCATTTGAATTACGAACATTCATGAATAAATCATTTGGCTGAGAACAGGGAACCGTATGTTGTGTTTCATGGCTCCTGTGATTTATTCCATAGTGCTACAATTTGTAATATTAGCAGCTATCATAAAGTTTATTTTTCAAGCCTTCATTTCCAGCTGTGACCATGGCACTCTGGGGATCAGATAAGCCTTTTCTTATACCCCTGTAAGGTCAGATCCTAGCCTAGACACATAACACAGATTTACTGCTCTTCTACTACACACTCTCATTAGTGCTTCTGTAAGGTGCCTTTGTTCTCTAGGTGTATGACACCAACCTCAGACAAAGGAGGAATACAGCTGGTTTCTGGGCTGACATGGAGAAGGGAGACAGAATGCTGGAGTAAGCAGTGGAGCAGACGGCCCAGAGACATTGTGCAGTCTCTATCCTTGGAGGTTTTCCAAAGTGAGACTAGATAAAGTCTTAAGCAACTTGGTCAGATCAGGTAACATAGGTTAAGAACAGGTATGATGTTAACACTGGAAGCTGTGAACTAAGTGCATTTAATATGGCCAGTGGTAAGATATTTATACTAATTAAATTTGTCATATCTGTTTTTCTGTCATAACAGAAGTCTGTTGTAGCAATACTGTTCTTTAGAGAAAGGGCCACTATTTTTCTCTCATTTTGAGTCTATTTTCTACAGGTACATCATTCTTCATTTTGGTTTCTCTTAGAAATTACTGAATTAGCAGTGATTTATTCCTATACTTGCTGGCCATTTGTTGAGTGTAAAGAGCAGAGGCAATACCACGTGATCAAACACTGGTCTAATGGAGAACTCAAGGCAACTCAGAGATACACAGGCAATATCTACTTCTTAGTAATTGAGTTTCTCTGGTGTGGCTGAATGCAAAGCAATCAAGACCTCATTATCAGTAATATTTGAGCCAGAAAAGAGGATACGTGTTTCTGAATAAACTGTCAAATGTGTAAGGCCAAAAAATGTCTGTTAACTGCATAACTAAATTTGACTGATTTGACTGTAATAGTGAGTTAGTCCATGTTTTTCAATAATTACTTCTTTTGGGTATGATATCATGGCCTGAGGACAACTTGCTTCCTGACAGGTATTTCCATCTAGATTTTGTTTGCAAGAGACAGAGATGCCTCCATTAAAAGCAACAGATGTACTATAAAAAAAAAAAAAGTAAACTGAGAACAAAAATACAGAGAGACATCACAAAAGAGATAGAAGATGAAGTGAAAAAAAAAAAGAATTATTTATGGAGTTAAAAGATCTATTTATAGAAGGTAGAAAACAAGAACTTCAGCTCCTGATTAACACTGGCAATTATTGTCTACCCCAAGATCCACTTGGGATAACCTCCATAACAAATTCCTTTCTAATTGCAGTCACAGTTGGTAGATCACTGATGTTATGGCCTTTAAAAGCTTCTGTGCTATGAAAAGAAGATTCTGATGTGGCACTTCTGGTTATAATTACACTAGTCACAGAGATAAAATAGCTGGAAAGAAAATAACTTGTAATTGATTTGGGTTTGAAAAACTGTATAAGAAGAAGAAAAAAATGTTTTAATGTTTTTATAATCTCTTTTCATGGCCACTGAGCAGACATGTGGAAGGAAACATTGGTGTCTCAGTTTAAATGAGACACAAGTGTTTTGCTGAGGATGAGTTATGAGGCAAGACCCAAACTCCTCCCTCTAAGCAATTGTAAATCTGAAATAAAGAGGCTCCAATTGAGAAAAAATATGGAAAAAGGAAAAATAACAGCCCTTTATTAAAGGATATATGTGGGTTGACAAAACGATGAGAGAACACATATAAAACAACCATACAATAATTCTATACCCAAAAACAATCCCCATCAAAACACACAAATAACCAAATAAACAACAAAAGGTAAACCACTCAGTTTGTGCCCTTCGGTGCAATCCCAACCGGAGGGTGCACTGCCGGATCACTGGAGATGTAGAGCACGTAATGTCCTGTGACAACCAGCAGGGGGCGATGTTGGATCTCTGGTGATAGCCACGTGCGGTGGTGGCGATGGGGTCTCCCTGGGTGTGCTGGGAAGCTGGAAAATGGAGGTCTTCTTCCCCCCCTTCCCAGCAGGAAAGGGAAGAGAGGGAAAGAAAAAAAAAAACAACAAAACAACAAAAAAGGTCCTTTCCAGCAGAGAATAAAACCCCTCAGTCCTCTAGTTGAAACGTGCAGAGCAGACTCCCCTCTCCTCTGATGTGCACGAGAACTGCTGCCAAGGAAGAACAGGAATGGGAACGGAGGACTGAGGAAAAAAAAAACAACTCTCCCAAAACAGTTCCTCTCCGAAGAAAGAGACCGCTGATGCTGCTCTGACTCTGTCACCGCCGGCCGCCACTAAGAGCTCTCCCATCCCCTTCAGCTGCAGCCAAAAACTCCTCCCCCCCTTTCCCAGGAGACGAGAGGAAAAAAAAAATAAAAAAGAACTTCTTACCCCCCCAGCTCCCACAACAGCCAGACTCCCGCAACAGACAAAGTCTTGAGGACCATTTAACTTGGAATGCAGTCTTGCCGGCTAGTCCATTGTGTTACCTAACTGCCCAAGCCACATCCAACATCCCTTTCACACAATGGGCAGGGGGAAGGGAAAAATTCCTACTTAGTTTTAACTTAGTTTAAACCATGACAACTGGTTAAATTATTTGAATTAGAAGGAAGACAGTAAGAGAAGACAAAACCAAATGCATGATAAGAAATCCCCAATACACCTGAAAGAAATCCAAGAATTGGCCTTCTGTCTGAGTTCACTGAACTTATATTTAAAGAGGTTAACTCCTTCAGTATCTGTTTCGATTTAAAAAAATAGGGTGACATTCATTATCAAAGTAATGGCTGAATTATAAAAAGATTGTTCAAATGTAAAATATGGATTATATAAACTGAGGAAAGTCTTGCCTATATCCATTTTCTGTGACAACTGAACCGATTCTGACTGTGAGAATAACAGGTCAGCTTGCAAGCAAGCTGAATTCAACATAATAAGAAAAATTTAAACATAGATGAAGCCTTTGATTTCAGAAAAGAAAATTTTAAAGAACTGAGACATCTATGCCTTGAAGATTCAAAGGTCTGTTATTGGTGTTCCTTAGTCTCCTTCATGCTTTGGAAGAGAAAGTACTAGAGACTTGTTGATTATCCCAAGAGCTGACCTGAAATATCCTCAGGTCCCTAAGAAGACCTAATTTTTGAATTCTGCATAATCAGGATTCAACAGCAGGGCATGGCACAGCACTATAAGGAAGCAGATTAGACTAGAATTAAAAATACTGAGGGTAAACATGATAACATTCTTCAGTATGTATTAGTACTAGAGAAAGAAAAATAAGAAAATATTTCCAAAATCTGCTGTAGATAAATGGGCTGGAGTTCCAGTAAAAACAAAGTTATACAATAGGAAAATATTTTACAATAATGGGCTCTTAAGCTCACTCAAAATGGGAAAAATATTGAAACCCTATATTGACACAAGAAAAAAAGTAACAAACAGACTTATGGTGTTGATCTGAATGATGAATAAACTTCTTTGCCAAAGTTTGTGGAGAATAAAACCCCCTTTTAAAAGGTAAAAAAATACATACTCTTTATATTTTGAAAGTAGTTGTTACCAAGTGATTCGTACCATTTTTTTGCCCCTAAACTTTATGTGCTGTAAGAGACTAGATCTGTCTGCCTGTCACTACTTATTGGAAACTCCATGGTAGATCTCCCTCATCTTGTGCTGAACCTTTCCCCAATTTTTTCCTCAAATATATCTGAGAAAATTGTTGCATCTGATAGTTGACTTATGGTTGAAGGTAATCAGCATTCATATTTAAACTGAACAAATCCTAAACAATTACAGGGTACTGCCTAGGGGAATTTGTCTTACTGGAATCAGGCATCAGAACAGCTGAGGAATCATTAGGAGAAAAAAAGGTGTACAATTAAAAAGTGATGCTAGATTTTTTAGTAAGATACCAAATCCAGGCAGCAGGAAGACACACTGTTCTTTTTCACAGGGAAGTGTGTTGTCCCGAGGTAAAAAAATCAGACAAAGATAAAATAAGAAAACTCTTTCCAAATTTCAACAAAGACCTATCGGACTAAAACTGAGGTAAAATCTGACATAAGAAATTACTTCTAAAAAAGTTTTATTTTGCTACATTTTTTAAGACTTGAGCTTGTGGTGAAATGACTTTTCAAAAGATGACTGTCAATTGCTAGAAAAGTCACATTTTAAGAGCTTTTTTTTTTTCTTGAAGTGTTTTTTACTATCTTATAAGATAGTATAAGCCAAGAGATACCCACAGGTCTCATGAAGAAAGTGATTTCTGGGAAGGAAGGAGCGTAGTTATTTTAAGGAACTAACTGCAGAATCGCACAGAAGAGTAAAGCCTGGCAATTAGCTATAGTAATCTAGTTAGAGTAACTAGATAAGAAAAAAAATCTGAGTTTAGATCCAATCAGCAAGTGTTACAGGACAGTATTTGGTTTTGATGTGTGTCTAACAACCCGTGAAGAAAGGGCCCCTCTCCCATTGTCATACAGATTTAAGCTTCTTTGTTTAACTAGATTAACAGGGCTGTTAATAACAAAAGACTAAGGAGAAAACTGTAGTCTGCCTTTAAGTTGTACCATAAAACATCATCTTAGGACTCAGGCTTCATTTGTTGCAAATGACAGTTAGATAGTAATAGTATCTGGAAATTAAGAAATTCCTTCCATCATCCCAAATATTTTCCTCTTTTAATTTAATTATATAATTTTATTGAAATAGAGTTTATTATGGGAATTTAATATCATAATTGTTTTAACTTAAGAATAAGGAAAAGTTATTTTGAGGACATAATGTATTTCCTTAATAATCCGGTGCAAATGATACCATTCATTAGTGATTGGAATACAAATTGGTATGAATCTTGTAACAGAGGAAAGAGACTGTTACTTGACTCTAAACTTTCTAGTTCCCATTCTCCATAGTACATTAAATGAGCCTTGATTTATATTGGCTCTGATTTACCTTTGGCACTACTTGGCAGCAAGCATTACAAAGAGACTTAAACTGTGAGTGAATATACAGCTCACTGTAATTTAAGAACATTTTGAGGTCATTTTATGCTGGCAGAGTGTAAGAAGATATTTGGGCTTCTGGTGTCTAGACTAACAGGGCAAAAAGGCCTCCTACAGTTCTGACAGAGCAAGGATTGATGAAGAAGAGAGACAAGCTGCCACCTCACCCTCACCCCAGCACTTAGCATCAGGAGAAGCATCTGAGCCAGGCAACTGGGCCACCTGACCCCACGGACAGGAACAAAATCTACTGCTGCTCTAAGCTGTGTCAGACAGACCCAGCATTATATCGACCCCGGGCACAATTCAGCTGACCCTGAAGATGCTGACTGCTTCTGAGGACAAGACTGGATTTCTGAATTACAAAACTATTCCTAAGGACTGGAATAGTCTCCTACTAAACCTGCAATACTATTAACACCAGGACTGCCACTAATAATAATAGCAGGGGAATCCTGCTCGATTGTTGTTAGTTTTATTTCCCTACACTGAAATAACATTTGACCATGACACAGAAGCAATCATATTTAAGATGGATAAGAAGATACCTCATATATATCCCTCCAAGACAGGTGGGTCTCTCCCCATGGAAGGGAGATTGGAACTAGATAATCTTTAAAATTTCTTCCAGCTCAAGCCATTATATGATTAAATATTACAAGTCTGGGTCATTCTTGACCTCTGGATCTTAGTGTTGTGCTTTTTATGTGAGGCAATTCACAGTTGTAACACTGCTTGAAAATATTTAATACTTATTTTTAAGTAAATGAAGGTTTTAAATACTCAAAAACTGCACACTTTTATTCCATTGCAATTTAAATTATTTCCTTATATTAGTTCTGAAGATTGTAAAAAAAAATCGAAAGAAAAGTGTCAAAACATGAATGGATGTAATCTTGCCGTTCCAAAGCTATTGTTCTCTGCTGGACAGCACAGAATTATTCAATCAAAACACATATTAGGTCACATCAGATGATGGGGGTTCCTTTCAAATGAGACCTGCCTCTCATTTGTACAATGAAACAGTGAAGCCCTTCCCATCCTTCCATACAGAGAAAACTAATGATCCATTAGAGTTATACACTTTTAGCTTCTTCATCCTAGGTTCAAGAGTATCCTTTTGAGTCTGTATGTAATTTAAAAATTGATTACAAATATTCTGGCACATCAGGGTTATTTGAAATAGGAAAAGAAAAAACCACATTTGAATCACAGTGTTGCAACTGTTTCTTCACGTTACCGTATGATCAAATGGCTGTTATGAGTATCAATAAATAAACATAATGCTAGTCAAATACTGTCCATATGCTAATAAATCATCTGAAAGAAAACCCATTCAAATTCCACACCAGCAGCAACACTCACATCTATACAATAAAATATGACATACAATTCACAACTTGGAACTCCCAGCTGTATTTCTCCACTATTCACAGTCTCATAATACCCAATTACTTTTACAAATGCAATTGCAAAAAGTTATGCCAAGCAACTTTACATGTTTGTATCCACTGAGGATTTGTTATAAAATTGCCAATCTCAAACACATCCTTAATCTCATTAAAGAGTTATCAGCTCACCCGGGGAACTTTGGCAAAATTAAAGGTTTAGTTTCCTTTATGATATGACTGCTATTACTTTGTTTCTTGCACAGGAACTTTTATTGGAGGATCTCAAAGCAGTTTACAAACTTTAATAAATTAATCCGCTTATCTCATTTGTCACATAGATAAGTGTTATTATCCCTCCTTTGTAGATATAGAAAAGTGAGGTATAGTAGTCCATAAATTTATTCTGAAGCATAAGCATTCTGTATAGCAATGCTTAAAGATTGTGAAAAAATTAAATTTCTCAGAAAGCTGTGGTATTTAATATCAAACATATTTTCATCATGAATGAACATGAAACAAAATATCAAGTTCAACTCATAATTTGGCAACTGACTCTGAAATCAAAGTGTATCACCTTGAGAAAAACACCTTTTTCTTCTTCCAAAAATATTACAGGAAATAAGTCAATCCTTTCTTTGTCTTTTGTGAAAAAAGGAGTGAAAAACAACTTAGCCAAATAACAAAGCACTCTATCTATCCAAGATGCCAGGACATAATAAATTACAGTTTATCTTCCAGGCCTTTAGCCAGAATTATCCAGACACTAGAAAGGTTAAAAAGGCAGCATAAAGTTTTCAGCATTTATTCATAAAAAGCTTTTACAGTTTCAGAGCACTGGGTATGGCATACTATGTGTTAAGTTACACATTTCACCTCTTCACCTCAGATTTTTCTTTTTCCAATGAAAAGCTTTCTGTAAACTTTATCAGTGTTTCTGTTTGTGCTCTAGAAAAAGAATTTAAATTGTGTAGTGTTCTGTTTTGTCCACTTCAGGTACTTCTAGTGGTCTTGTTGTCTTGCCATTTGAGCACTCTGGTGGAATGCCTTTGAACAGAGAGCTGGAAATGATGGATGGCCAGAGGAATTGAGATGACTCTTCGTGATCTTGGTTAATCTGCCACCTTAATTTTGAAAATAAAAAAATGGTGGTGAAGAATCAGATCTATTTTTTTTTCACTCTGACAGTGACTAAAATCAGCAGTTTAGCAGTTACTGACAATGCTTCACCTTGCACCATGCAACTGTTGGTTTCTCAGGGATCTCTTGAGCCAGAAATACCCCTGTTTATTTAGTAAACACCTAATTTCTCTTCTGTGAACTCAGCCTATCATTGCTTGAACCCAGTGAAGCCCCAGTTCCAGGTGATACCTTCAGGGTTTTTTTTAATATAAAAGGAAAGGATACTGAGAAGGCTGGTCCTGGGGAAAAAAAAAAAAAAAAAAAAAAAAAAAAAAAAAAAAGAGGAAAAGGTTGGTTTTCTTTTGCATATCTCTTGCAGCTTCTTCACTCAGAAATGAACTGAAATACTGAATGAGGCTGAGTAGATGATTTTAGCTCATTGGTCAGGGAATATAGAAGACAGATCCACAGACCTCATGTATTAATTATTCAATTGTCATTACAAACTGTAACAACTTGAACAGAAAATAGAGGCAGAAAATCATCACTAGGGTAACCAAAACACAGTAGCTACATTCCCCTAAAATGAAAGCTTCAGAATGGGGATTTAACAACTTGCATGATGAAAGTTCCACAAACACAGGGTGCCAGATGGTGCCTTCACTACCTATCTTTTGGAGGGACTGCACCTCCTGGCACAGTGGGTTATCTACGTGGAAGTTCCTTGTTCAGAATTTCATAATTCACAGCTTAGTCTAGGACTTAATTTAATTCCTTACCTGTGACACAATTATCATTTAGGTGTCTTTGTGCACGCCTACCATTTGACAACTTGTTGCTCACAATTTTAAAAAGCACTTGTATTTTTTACAGAATGCCATTATCACTTTGATGAAAAATTTGGACACTTTTAGATACCAGCCTGACTCTCTGAACTTTGGACTACTGCATTACTTTATTATAGTCACATGCTTTTCAGAAAAGCTATTTGGTTTGTTTCTGTCAAGGGGACATGTATAACTTGTCTTGGCAGAAGTCAACAGTTTTTCTTCACTGCCTTGCATCAGCTTGAAAAAGCGTGGATCTGTTTTGCAGTTCAGTGGCTAATCCTGAGGGGTTCCTAGAATTTCACAGCAGGGACCACAAAAAGTACCAAAGTGCATTGGGTCTGTATCATCCAGAATACATATTTTCTGCTCATGAATTTGTTTAATCTTTTCAACGACACAGAGTGAGAGCTATTTAGAGAATTCTGTGCTCCAGTACAGTGTCTGCTCATGCAATGCATATTGATCAGCTGTTTCTCTGTGTGAAATGGCTCTGCTGGCCAAGAAGTCCTGGCCGTGATGCTAGAAGACAAGAACGTTCAGTGTAGGGTAAAATATGAATGATTAAGCCTTTCTATTCACCCATTAGCACTTTGACCTTTTATTTGGTGCTTGAAGAGTCTGCCTTTTCCTGCACTCTAATCTTTTCACAAATAAGCTTTGCCTGTTGGGACTCTTGATAAGATGGGAGATACATGGCTTTAGCTTGATGGATTCAGGACAATGAGTATCTGTCTTTTCCTATTGTTCTTTCATTGAGTGGAACATGTCAGTGGGTTGTGCATATCTGTTTCCTTGTGTCCGTATATTAATGGGCATTCCTTTGTTCTGACTTTGCTATTCATATCTCAGCTGTGCACAAAAAATACAAATATTATGTCTTATGTTTTTATCAATACCATTAGCATAAGAAAAGTGCTTGAAAAGCACATAAAAATTCACCTTGAGTCTATTGTACTGTTTGGTCCTGACAGCAATGGCATTTATGTTTCTATTCTTTCTCAACCAGAAGTTAAAGCTCTTAAATGTGAGATTATACTGCTTAGTTTGAAAGCTTTTGCGAGCCTCTGTAGTATAATAATTTTACTTTAGGGAGCATGTAATTTTAAGTTCTTGCATAACACCACACATTTTTATGGTATTACTAAACTTCGTAATTTTATTTCCCTGTGACAATTAAGTGCACACCAATGCTATGGAATTTTTCCCTCCTCACAGTTGAATGAAATTGGAATGGAGTATTATACGGTAGGTTGGAAGTTCTGATCTCTGGAAATGTTAAAGGTTTTCTAGTTCCCTTGTTACGTATCCATTTCACACATAACCAAATCCATCAATTTGTTCATTTTTCCCTTCAGCAACCTACAAGCTGTAACCTAAAAAATGTAACAAAAACATATTCACTGTGTACTTCTTATACAGTCCCTTTTCTACAGGTACAACTGACTGTGTTAAAGGAAATTAACTTTGATATTTCACAGATTTAATTTGTAAAAATTCTTCTGTTTTAAACACTGACTGCTCTCAGAGGCTCTAAGGACTCATAGGGTAAATGTAGTCTTGCTGAGGTAAGCTAGTTGCTGTATGACCTGGCCTGCTGCCCAAGGTCAAACTCCAAGTCAGTGCACATCTAAAAGTCAATCCAGCATAAAGCAAAGAAGATCCCATGCATCACATTGTCTGGAGTATGACAGAGAGAAAAATTTTTGTGCTATGACATGAGCCCCTTCTAACTGCAGGTAACACCACAGCTCATGTAACGCCCTGTCATAATTCCAAGTTTTTTAAAAAAATGTTATTTTTAGTAAAGATTGAGTTTCATAGTGTCATAGAATGGTTTGATTGGGAAAGGACCTTAAAAGTCATCTAGTTCCAACCCCCTTGACATGGGCAGGGACATCTTTCACTAGACTAGGTTTCTCAGAGACCCATTCAGCCTGGCCCAGAACATTTCCAGGGATGTGGTATCCACAGTTTCTCTGGGCAACCTGTTCCAGTGGTTCACCACCCTCACAGTAAAGAATTTCTTCCTAATAGCTAGTCTAAACCTACTCTCTGTCAGTTTGAAGCCATTCCCCCATGTCCTGTCACTACATGTCCTCGTAAATAACCCCTCTCCACCTTTCTCATAGGCTCCCTTCAGGTACTGGAAGGCCACAGTTAGGTCACCCTGAAGCCTTCTCTTTTCTAGGCTGAGCAATCCTGCTTCTCTCAGCCTTTCCTCATAGGAGAGGTGCTCCATCCCTCTTATCATCTTGGTGTCCCTTCTCTGGACTCACTCCAACAGGTCAATGTCCTTCCTGTGCAGGGGGCCTCAGAGATGGATGCAGCACTGCAGGTGGGGTCTCACCAGAGTAGAGCAGAGGGGCAGAATTACCTTCCCAACCTGCTGTTGATGCAGCCTAAGACACAATTGGATTTCTGAGCTGCCAGTGCACATTACTGGGTCATGTCCAGCCTCTCATATGCCAGCATCCCCAAGTCCCTCTTGGCAGGGCTGCTCTTGATCTGTTCATCCCCTAGCCTGTGTTGATACTGAGTGCTACAGGTGCAGCACTGAGCACTTGGTCTTGCTAAATGATGAGATTCCCATGGGCCCACTGCTTAAGCTTGTCCAAGTCCCTCTGGATGGTCCTTCGGGTGTGGCAACTGCACCTCTCAACTTGGTGTCATCTGCAAATTTGCTGAGGGTTTACTCGATCCCATCATCTGTGTCATTAGTGAAGGTATGAAATAACACCGGTCCCAGTACAGAACCCTGAGGGACATTACTTGTCACTGGTGTCCATCAGGGCTCTGAGCCATTGACCAAAACCCTCTGGATGCAACCAACCTACCACTGAATCCATGTCTCTCCAACTGAGGGAGAAGGATGTTGTGGGGAACTGTGTCAAAGGCTTTAAAGATTTCCTTCATTCACTTTCTTTCAGTTCTTGTTGTGTTATGTTTTTCACAGAGACATTTATTTTTCCCCTTCTCATAAACCATCTCAAAAAAAAGTTTCAGTAATAATTTAACTCTGTACATCATTTTTATACTAGAATCTCAGATAAAACAATGCAGATGAAATTCTGCATATTCATGTTCTTTTTCTGAGAAGGAGAAATGTGCTGAATGACTTTTACTTACAGAAAATAACGTAAGAGTTTTCTTGCCCTGTGAGGCCAACCTCATATGTTAGGTCATCAAATCACAGATACCATAGAAAGTGGTACCAAGTCATGTTTAGTTATTGTTTTTCCACTCATTACCTAGCCATTACATGCATTATTCAAAATAATCAATTATACTATGAAAAATAAATAAGGCTTTCCCTCTGGGGTGCATTTGCACCTCCAATGTAGCTAATCTTATACAGTCTACCATCAGAAAAAACAAAAATAACAAAAAAAACCCCCAAAACCGGAGGAATATAAGTCTCTGGGGAAATACTCCAGTAAATCCATTTAAAATATGTTCTCTGCCTAAGGCTCTATATACAACTATATACATACATAGAGATGTATATACATAAACACACATTTATACATATATATATTAGAGACTCAGTTGACTATAGTAGTTAGAGAAAGAAATATGAGTCAAAAAGTCTGGAATTGGATTCTTCTATTGCAGTGAATATCCAGTAATGTATGTTAAAGGTGTTATACCATCTTTATAAAAAAATTGGAATAGAGGAGAGGAAAAATAGACTTTTAGCTTGCATTTTAGCTCAGTTATGTCTATTATTATGACCCTGAGGATGACCTATTCTACCTGTCTGCAACCATAGGATATAGGAAATCTAATAGTAAATATGATTGTATATGAAATATAAGCGTGAATATTGTTTGTAAAAAAATAAGCTTTCTGAATTAAATTAATTTTCAAGAATACTGAATGACAGAATTGGAAGGCATCTTCTCAGTCTTCAAGCCCAAGTCCCTGCTTTTTTTTATCAACTATATCACATAATATTTCTGGGATGTTTAAAATGAGGACTTTCCCCATACTGGACATTTTGAAAGCTTGTTGCAGAATGTTAGCTTATGTATGGCTTAAAATATATTTCTGATTATCATTCCTAATGTGCTCATTTCAAATTTATCCCTATTTTCTCTCATATATACATCACATTTAGCCTGATTTGTCATCTGTAAATAACAATAGTAACCTTTCTCAGTCTTCCATTTTTCAGCCTAAAGGGACACAGCTTTAAGTTATAAAATACAGCCTCCTCCTACTTTATTATTGTTTAAGTCCTTCTTTATTCCAGATAAGGAAATAATATTCCCTTAATTCCTTTGGGTATACCTTATACGTTTTGAGTCACATACTGCCATTTGCACATTATTTTGGGATCAAGTAACAAGTACAGATATTTCTCCTCCTCACTTACTTCCAAAGGTTGACCTTCAAGTAAAGCAGGTAATCTTGTGTAATTAGTGTAAAAGTGCATGGCCAGGCACACAGGTACATTGAATTGGCCTTGTTTCTGTTAGTTCAGTCCTCAAGGTTGTTCGGTTGATCCTGTATGATATTTTACTCTCCCCCTACACATACAATGCCTCTCAACATTATTTCAACTCTGAATTTTATTAGTTCATACCTATTTTGCACAAAGTCTTTAATGAAAGTATTTCATAATAATAATCCCAAGACCAGTCTTTGAAGACTCTAAAAAAACTCTTTCCTCATTCTGAATTGTCCTCTTCTAATAGTATGCATTTTTGTCTCTTTTAGCCAGTCTGTTTCTCATATTACAATTTTTATTCTAATCCCTCCATTATCTACTTTAACTAGTAATATTACATCTAACACCATATCACATGATTAACTGAAACCCGAACAGACTATAGATCTAGTGTATCCTTTAACTAGAAAATCAGCTATCTTATCACAGAAAGATATCAAGTTACAGAGACACCATCTATCCAATCTCTCTACATATAGTGGAAGTGTCAAAGATGCCTTCAAGTCTATATATTTATCTGCACTGAAAATAAGTACACCATTTCACACAGCTGCAAATGACTATCACTCCTAAAAAATTACATGTAAATTCTTAAATCACTTAAGTAGTTTTCAAAGTATTACATACAATTTCAACTGGTCCAGAGAGAAAGACAAATTCCAGTTGTGCTTGCCTACCTCCATTGTAGGTGTTGCTGCTATTTAATTAATAAATAAATTTAAAAAATAGATTGTCAGATGAAAGAGTCCATTAACATACAAATAACAATGTATTTATCAGATCTTTCACCAGCTCAGTCTCCCAGGCCACAGAACCATGACTGAAGGTGTTATAGGAGCCAGCTTGTGTAAATGGCTAATTTCTGTCTTCAGAAAAGTTGACCATCAACAGAAGGGAAATGAAGTCTCAGAAACTTTCCTTTTATGAACTCAGGCCAGAAATTTTGAAAGATTTTCTCAGGGTATTACTTACATATTCTGATTCAAGTCGGGCCTGAAATCTCTTAGCAATAGGCTTTTTATGAGTCATTTGTAAACTTTCCATCCATTTCTTTTTAAAAAACCCAAACATTCTAACTGAGGGAAAAAAAATGCCTAAATCCCATAAATGTTTCGCTTAATGGCTTATTTCAGATTAGTTGAATTACTTCACTGCACCATAAAAAGTGGTTGTCTTGCCTTGAATCCTAATGCTCATCCAGGGCCTGGTTTCACAGTCTGTGGCACTCTTTATTTTGCTTTCAAAGGCGTCATGAGAATGCATGAGAATCTTACAGGAATACAGGACCCCAAAAGAGAGAGAATGTGGATACCAGAGAAAAGGAAATAAAATTTTCATAGAACATCTACGTATTTCTTTGGCATAACAAAGCTTGAACACAAAATTTTGCTAATCTCAGTGTTCAAAATTTATAGAAATATTTAATTGTGTAGGAATGAGGGGTAAACACAAACTTCCTTGTCTCCTTAAGTTTTGTTCCTACATTTGTCATTTTTGTTCTGCTTCATGTAAAACATGAACTCTTTTCTCCTACAGCTGTCTTTCTGATTTAGGCATTTAACTCTTACCTTCATTTTAGATGATGGTTTCCTTAGCCTGACTCTCTTAAATCAGTAGAAAGAGTTTTCAAAAGCCTGGAAGGATCAGTTTTGTTCAAGACTATGTAGCTTACTTAAGCAAATAATTTCTCTTTCTGATAACTTTCAAAAGGCACTGACTTTTCTCCATTTTATAGAGTGGAAAATAAAGCACCTATTTTAGATTAATTGATTCCCCATTTAGGAGACTTAAACTATGAAACTAATTAGATGAACTTGATCCTAAACTGTCTCTTATTTTCTGTCTTTATTCTATGGCATATCTATACAAAAGTGTATTTTTTATAAATAAATATATTCATTAATTAAAACATTCAGGGGTTTTGATTGAACAGAACATTCGATGGTGTGCTAAACTTCAAACACATGAGCTATAGCTCTGAAGTCAGTGAGATTATTTCTACAAATGCTTCAACGGACTAGAGAGAGTATTTAAGAGCCAAGTCTTGCCATTACTGTATATGGCATTAACCATTGGAGAATATGCCCAAGATTTAAATTTTCTGCTTTTTAAAGGTTTTTACTATAAAATGTTAAATGGTCTTTTCAGCTGAAACTCTGTAAGGCTAAGAAGGCAAGGCCTTCTGTGCATACTATATTACTTCTATTAAAATGATCTGAAGTACATGCATTCCAGTGACCTGTCTTCAAGCATCTTGCTGAAAAATGTCACAATTAGCAGCAGACTCCTGCTGAGGGTTTGATTAGACAGTAAGGAACTAACTTTGCACCTCTGGAAGTTTGACTTCAACTGAAAATGTCTCTGTTGGTTTCAGTTTATTCTCCACTGAGTACATGTCCATACCACAACATCATCACAAAATTTAGTGTTATGAACACAGCAGTTCCTAAGGGAAGAGCATTAGGAACAGAAAAGGAAACAGCCCAGATCAGTCCTTAAGCAACAAAGAAAATTACATCATCATGCAGGAATTGGTGTCCTGTAAAAGAAAAGAAAAAATGGCAAACAGATAGATAGACGGATATCTGGCTGGAGACTAGTGAACAGACAAAACAGTTACCATAAATGTGGAGAATAATGGAGTGGGATTTGCACCATCCTGTGCCAAGTGGTGTAAACCTAGGAGTTTCTAATGTCCTTGGAAAGTGCCAGCACCCACACTTGTAAAAACGATTGCAGAGCTGTAGCCAGAGGTGCTGGAGGGTGTTGACTTAAAGAAGGACTTTAAAGGATTACGTCTAGCTATTCTAGGGTTTTATCAAATTACTAAGCACCAAGTTAGCTGCTTTAAATTCCTGTATTCATGTTCTTGGTCTGCTGCAATCAGGAAATCATGCACCTTAAACTAGTCTGTGGTAAAAATGTCTTGAGACAACTCTTTTTATCTCACATTTGAAAATATCTAATAGCATTAAGCTGTTATGGATCAGATGAATCCTTTTAATTCATTAGGAGACACACATGCCCAGCTGCCACTTTGAGTTTTAGATCCCAAAGAGCACTGATGATTTAGAAATAGGCTAAATTTGCCAGATGCTTAGTCACTCAATGGCAAAGTGTCTTATATGTACCTGAGCATGTTCTGAAGCACTTGAGGCCCTGATGTCTCATTGAAGCTGTTGGAAATTAGGAGCTGCATAAGGACAGAGCCCAGTCCTTGATATTTATAGTTATGTAATCCACCTCCAGGTGGGAGGCCAAATGTCTTTACATCCATCCACCATCTAATCTAATTTGAAACTTAAGTTCTCAGAAATCCTCTGAAGAGACATTCCTACCATCAAGATTTCTGTCTATTCTAAATATTTCTTAGTGACATGCAGTGAACCTCTTCCCTTGTCAAGAAGGTTGTTCTAAATTTCTTGCAACCCACATGAACTTTTCTTGGTTGCCAAAGTTTAGAGACCATTTCTTGATTTTTCTTTTTGCCCATGTATTGCCCTGATGCATACATTTATCGATTCATTCAAATTGAAGGGATGACTAAGAGTGACCCTCAGCTTAGTGACTGCTTGTTGGGATGGTGAGTTTGCTGATAGGAAGGTGAGCCCTGCTGACCACAGATGTGCTCCACACAAACCAAACATCAGCATGGTCCTTACATGGCCGTGGCAACCGAGAGACTGCAGCCACCAAGGGGAACGAAGGCTGCAGAGGGAGGTTTCTGCTCGTCTTTCTACCTCAAAGCTAGTGAACAGGCAGTCAGTCATCAGTGTTGTCACATCCATCATCAGCTATGTTTCCACCTGAAAAATTTAAGGGGAGCGAGACCTTTTCCTGTGGTCCTGCAGATGTTTAGTTGCCAGTGTGTGCTGTGGCGTAATGAAGGGTGCCGTGTGCTCCATGTCAGGACATGCTATTCCCTATGGAGTCCCGGTTTGGGTGTCACTTCTGTGTGGCTGTTGTCAAAGGCAGCCTGTGTGAGGTGCACCACTTCACAGATAGACAAATTGCATGGACATGAGGCTCTTGCCTGCAGAACCACAGAGTGAGTCTCTGGTCATTTTATTCACTGTTTAAGCCAGAGCATTGTCCATACAAGCTGTGAAACATTGGTTTAAGTACAAGCACACAAAGAAGAAACCTAAATTTCCCAAATGGATGTGACAGCTATTATCTCCTAGTTAAGACTTCTCCCAGAAATGTGACTTGAAATCATTGGCTTTTCCTCCTGACTCTGAGATGGCTTTCTAAATGATGTCTGCTGTCACTTTAACCCTTCAGTCCTGAACTCTGCTGATGCTTTATTTTGGGGAGTGAGGGGCTAATGCAGGAATTTCCTTGGGTAACGAAGGGCCTGAAAGCTTCCTGCAAGCACTAGGATCACACCTTTTCCTGCCCTTGTCAGCATCCTGAAGGATAAAAGCTGGATGTTCCCTGCCGCTGACATGTGCAAGAATTATAACCAGATATAGCCTGCCTGGCTGAAGGCTTCATGAATAATTATGGCAGATACAGCAGAGCTCTGCACTTTGGTCTAGCCTGTTCTACCAACTTCTCCTTGCCAGATTAAATTTGCCTACTAAAAAAACACATCCTTCAGTTCATTTAAATTTTTTTCAGAACAATTGGATTTTTCCTACATTAATTAGCACATGTTTTGTTTTATGAGTCTTACACCGAAAGAAGCTAGGGAATTATTTAGCTTAAGAGAAAATATTAGAACTTGTCAAGATCTTTGCTGCTGTTGTTGTTGTTGTCGTTGTACTATGCTCTATTAATGCAGATGAGCAACAAATATGCTTCTATAAATTGAATCTGACTATGGCGGCCCTAAGAATAACCCAAGGCACAAAACTAGGGGAAAAAAAATAGAGAGACAGAAAATCTCTCTCATTATTTTACTATAAAAATCTTAATTAGTCCCAAAGGTTTTTGTTATAAAATTCAGGTAGGTAAGGCACAGAAACTTTTTGTAAAGCAGACTATGCAAAAAGTAGGACAGTGACACAAAAAGAGTTGCAAATGAAGCTAGACTTGTATTCTAACAAGTGAAATATTTATAAACCTACAGAGTTATCTGCCCATGGAACAGGTAAGGTAGTATAAATAAATTAAATTTCAGAAATTAATACTTTCTTTTAATTGAATTTATCCTTGAAAATTAATAGAATTTTACCACTCTTTGAGGCAAAAACTCTCCACACATTTGCTTCTATATTACAAGGGAAAGATTATTAGTTCCTTGTAGTATGGTGGTTGCAAATTAAATATGTAAGTTTGCAGCAATTTGAATATCATAGGGAAATTATCTTTTCCTGTCTATATCTTTCAGCCTCTACAGCTAGGATTTTAAAATTAGACTTATAATATTTTTTACTTCCCTGAACTATTACCCACAGCTATATTACAGCTAATCAAAAAGCTCCAGTTCCAGAAATGCACAGAACAAATCAGTAAATGCATGATAGCTCCTGGCACCTCATGACAAGAAATTGGTGCTTGAATTTGACACATGGAGAAATATATCTTGAATTCATGCATTATCTCTCAACTTGACCTCTGTTTACAGTCTGTGATTAAGTGTTCATACAGAACTGTGCTCCACTCCAAACTTGCATCTGGTGTATGCATTGGAAAACAAAAGGCACTTCGGTTACTCAACTGGTGAAGGCATCCTCTCATTTTAAAACCAATCTGGATAGCTGACTTGTTCTCATTTACCTTCCTTGTAAATCAGCAACAGTTCTGACACATTGATCATGTCTTCAATTAAGACTTAAACCTTTTATGCCAATACTTGAGTGTTTTGATTATAATATTAATAGGTAATCTTCTGAACAATTTCCTGTAGGTTCCTCTAGAATCTCTCTGTAAAAAGTTAGTTGCAATCTTAGTGTGGCAAGGACAGCTGCTGCTGTGAATGACGCCTATTCTTCTCACAAATCCCTCATGGGCTGAGCTGTGAGACAGGTGTGATGTCTGGAAATTTTACATACCCACAGAGAAACAAAACCAAAAAAACCCCCATATTTCAGTACTTGAGACAGTAAAGGTGACAGTTACCCACCTAATTCCTTATTGTAATCCAGCCCTTAAAACCTAAGTCTTATTGAATTCTATATACAGATGTGGGAGGGAATGATGTAGAAAGCTAATTTATAACTTTGTATTTTTTTTTTTTTTAATACTGTTATGTTGCACAGGGAAACAGGATACACCTTATCTTCCGGTCAGCTAAACATTAGATCATAATCCCTTGCCAGTTATGGCCTTTAACCATTTCAAAAGGAACTGAGTAGGGAAACAAATAGCTGTGGGGAAAAAAGCAATCTTTATTTATGGCAATACAGACATCAAAATTGTTTTACCCAGCTAGTATTCCAGAGATGCGCAAGCATAGATCAGTAAAACAGCAGTTCCTAGTAGGTTTTGATACAAAAGAATGGACTTTTCCTCAGGCATTTTCTTTGCCATCAGCTCACACAGCATTTTCTGTTTATTCACTCAGTAGCATTCATTGATCAATTACTCAGCTGTACTTGGCATAAGGAAAGTAATAGTTCACTGCTGAATCCAAAAACAGTCAACATGCTTGTATTCAGTCTTTGTGCTGTTAAATACCTGTGCACTCTGTTTTATTTTCTGTAATCCATCAGATGGTTCATAAGGGGTAATGCAATATTATTTGAAATAGGAAGAAAATTACAGTGACTTCTTTTTTGTTTAAGTTGTATCCCAGTAGTGTGGGGAATAGTTATTTATTTATGGGGATAGCAGTAAGAAAGTAGGATGTTATTTTACAAATGTATCAGTCACTAGTTAGGATAGCGATACATTTGGAGCATTCATAGAATCATAGAATGGTTTGCATTGGAAGGGACCTTGAAGATCATTTTGTTCCAACACCCCTGCCATGGGCAGGGACACCTTCCACTACACCTGGTTGCTCAAAACCCCATCCAGTCTGGCCTTAAACATATTCATGGATGGGGCATCCACAGCTTCTCTGGACAGCCAGTTCCAGGGCCTCACTACCCTCACCATCTTATACATTTTCTGAATAAATTATATATCTGTATGTATGTACTTATAGAGAGAAAGATGCGAGTACAAACTAGGAATGCTTTAGTCCTTTTCCAAACAGTGAAAGGCTGAAAAACTAAATTACCCCAGCTATCATAGGAACAATGCTATTGCAGAAGAGATGAAATCCCTTTTGTTCTCATTGGTAATTCTGTGCCTGTGTGTCTTTAGAGAGAGATATTTACCCTGAAGACCTTCTTAAAAATATCTTAGGAAGAATACAATGCATTAATAAAGGAAAAGGGGAAGGCATTTCATAAATAATATCACAAGCATAATATATCTTAAATATTAGAGAAAGGAATATTTTTAATACATATAAATGTTCAAAAAGCCTTGAGCTAGGGGAAGGCCAATTGCATAAAGCTTTCTCAATGTTGTATTGAAAATGTAAAACTTATCAAACTTTATTGTTATTAGATAACTAGACCATAACTCCCATAACTCCCTTTATGAATATGAAAATATTTGCAGAGTTTGGCTAGCTGATATCTCTGAGTAACTCCATTATTTTATATTTATGGTAAGGATACATGCCTGCATCAGCCAAAATCCAGCATCCATAGCAAACATCAATACCAGAAAAAGCAGTACAAATGCAACAAAATCCATCCAATCCAGACATATATTGTCTGTGCTCTCTGGACTGACTGAGTCAGTAGTTGTAGAAATCTTAGAAAATGTAACAAGTTAGATTTTAACATCATTCCCTGTGTTGCCTTAAAGGTTGTGGAGGAAAAAAGACTCCGGGCCAAATTAGGTAGGAGGTAAGATAAGGATACACGAGGCTTTAATGAGT
>JAWWLV010000121.1:106629125-106652856 GCA_035041135.1 Platyrinchus mystaceus | reverse complement strand
TTTAAAATCTACATTCACTATATAACTACTTCTAAAATCTACAAAATTAAAAAAGATTGAAACTCCAAGGCATCAATGTCATCAGTAGGGTCTTTCCCTTCTGGACAAATCTAGGTGGACTCATTTAGGTGGTGGGGTTTTGTTTGGTTGGTTGGTTGGTTGGTTTAGCTTTTTAAGGATTTTGTTTATTGGCTTGGGTTTCTCTACAAAATGCGCGCTTTTTTAAATAAATTTTAATTATGAAAAAAATCAGACTTCAAAGCCTTGTGAAAGTGTTTCAAAGTGCAGGTAAATATAACTAAAATCCTCAAGCTGATTTTATGATACAAAAGTGTTTTAAGTTAATTAAAACTATAACACCAAAAATATTATTTCACATTACTTTCATAATCCATAGTCCTAGTTCATATGGTCAAGCATTACACATTTATTGTCATATTCATGAACATCATGATCAGATGCCTCAATCTTCTTGTATGCAAAGGTTGGAATGAATTTTGCAGACCTAGGCAAGTTGGTGGGTTTTTTCAGCGATATTTCTTTTCTGTGATATAGATGTATAGTCTCTATTTACACAACTCCTCATCTTTTTATTTTCTTCTGAAGACCATAACATATTATATTAATTTTATGCAACCACTTACCCATTATTAGACCTGAGTAAATTATTATCTTGAGCATAAAGTAAATTTTTCATACTTGAAATTTTGTTAAGGTAGGTCAGTTCCACTGCACTTTTGGATCTAGGCAATTAATCCCATCTCAGTTTGATAGATGTGAATATGTTGGTTATCCCCACCCCTAAGTGCAGGGAAAAGTGTAGCAGAGCTTGTGTTACAGAGGTGTAAATACACACATATACAGAGAAAACATGCACTTAACAGTCACCTCTATAAACCATGAACAACACAAATGGTTTAATACTGTTCCTTTCTGGCTAACCAGACTTACAGTTCACTGGTAGAAGGCACACAGCTCCTGCACTCCCTTAACTTAAGGCATATCACCCTCATCTGAGGATTCCATGGCACTGTATCCAGGTACCATGCCCAGACACTGGGTCTCTTCATCCATTTTCAGCTCTCACCTTGGCTCTCACCAGAGCCTAGTTTTCTCTACCAGCTGGCTAGCACAGTCCAAAGTTTGCTGGCAAAAGTATGTATATACATGCACACACATGTATATAGACACACAAACAGTGGACCACATTTGTACAATAAATAGCCAGGAATAGAGTTCATCAGGAAGACAGATCAGAGTGCAGTGATCAAATGCAGGGCTTGAGGAGGCAATTACTTGCTTATATGTACCTTCAAACTCCTTTCCTCTCCATTTTGCCATGTTTCTTTTCCCTGATACACTTTAATCCTTTACTTCTTCACCCTTGTCCCTGCCTAGATAAGCAACTTCTCCCTAATCACTTTTTCCCAAAGGGCCCATCTTGGCTACATCAATATCCAAATTTGATATGTCTAACATTCTTACCTAGGTCACCTTGGTCTTACATGGTACCACTGATTGGCTATGGTCCCTCTTGGCCTTGCAAGACTGGTCCCCAAAACGTTCCCAAAGCTCCCATTCAATTATTTCTGACGTTCAACCATTTCTCACATAATTCCCCCTTAACCATCTGTGAAATTTATCCATCCCTCATGACACTATCTATAATATTTGTCAGCTGTTTCATCCAGCAATTTTTCATGTCAAGTTTAATAATTTCTTATATTCTGCTTATTTTGTGAACCCTCAGGACAAGGCCTACTCATCTACATGCATACTTGAACAAAGTTTAAATTATAGTTGCTATTGCCAAAAAATTATCACAATTTTTTTTTTCTCTTTGGTTTCATTTTTGTATAAGGATTCTTCTTTTAATTAACTCAAATATTTGAAATTCTGTTTGTTTGGGGGTTTTTTCTAGATTGTTAGCATGTGCTATGCATGATTTCTAGAAGAACTCATCCTTTAAGCCTCACTAAATCACTGGGAAATTGTTTTGAAATAGGACAGGAATGAGAGTTAATAAAAATACTTATTTTCTTATACAACATTTCAGGCAATTGATTACTTCAAAAATATCTTAGAATCATAGAATATCCTAGCTTGGAAGGGACCCACAAGGATCATTAAGTCACTCCTGGCTCTGCACAGGACAAGAGTCACACCATGTGCCCAAAAGTGTTGTCCAAATGCTTCTTGAACTCTGTCAGGCTTGGGGGTGTGATCACTTCCCTGGGGAGCCTGTTCCAGTGCCCAGCCACCTTCTGGGTGAAAAAACTTAATATCTAACCTAAACCTCCCCTGACATAACTTGATGCCATTCCCTCAGCTCTTGTCACTGGACACTGGAGTAAAGAGATCAGTACTTGCCCTTCTGCTTCCCCTTGTGAGGAAGTTGTAACTGCAATGAGGTTTCCCTTCAGTCTTCTCTTCTCCAGGCTGAACAAACCAATGACCTCAGCTGCTCCTTGTATGTCTTCCCCTGTAGGCCTTTTACCATCTGTAAGGGCCTACTTTGGATACTCTTTAATATGCTCTTTATACTTTCATTGATTCCCAATTTGCTTAGCACTCACCTACAATAAAATAGTCTATATGTGCAGTCAACCAATTTTATTAAAACGTTTCTTTTAACACAACGAATCAACACTATTCACTGCCAAATTTTGTCTACTGTCTTCCAGATTCAAAAAGGAATGCTTAATATATGTGTTTGATTTTTCACTTCCAAGAGCTGTCTTTGCTCATGGTGATTGATAGGAGAGATCAGGGATACTTCAGTTCTCCCACATGAGCAAGTGTATATGGACTCAGTCCTTCTCAGCCAGTCAACATGCCAGAATCTGTGCTAAAGTAGATTATTTTTTAATCATTTGAAACAGGAGACAGACAATAGTATTTTATAATTGTGAGTCAGACAGGATGCAGCTTAGTGTATGCTCTCTTCTACAAGAAAAACAAACTGTGCATTAAATTGGGAAGAACAACTGAATTTCACAGTGGGAAGGATGCATTAGATTAAAAGGATGCATAATCATAGATGTATGATACTGTGCTTAGGTGCATAAAATGTTTCAAGAGAACGAAGTCCTAGACACAGGTATTTCAAGAGCTGTTTATTTGCTTTATCATTTATAAACAGGTGAACAGGGAAAAAGAGGCTGACAATCTCCTTCAAATTAATTTTCAGCTGTGGGGTCTCTTGTATTAAGGTGATAAGCAACTTGTGCTGAGTCACTATACAAAAAGTTAACTGTCTAAAGAGCTCTTGAATCAAAGGTTATCTAAAAAAAAAAAAAAACAACAAGAAAAAAGAGTTTTTATGAAGAGAATAGTGATAAGAAATGTGTAAGTGTTCTAAGTCAGATAAGTTAACTATCTAATGTAAGAGACTGCAGAAGCCCTTTAATTGAACTCTAGAACAATGCTTGAAATGTGGAGTTTTCCTTCCTATTGCTTGGCAAAGCTTTCTCATTGCAGGATACCAAACTGTTCTCTTTCCTAATGACTGTTATTTCACCTGCTTTATAAAGACCATTTCCCCTCCCACACCCCCTTAAATCTGACAAGCTTTACCTTGTGAAGAGGGACAAGTACTTATTTTTCTTGTTTGACTGTACTGAAAAGTATAAACCCTAATTTTAAAAGGACAGGGTTGACTCAAAGGGGTTTTTTAGGATCAAAAAAATTCATCTGCCTGACTGCCATAACATCTGCTCTACACACTCCCTTTTGTCTTTGTCTTCCCAAGTTCTCTTTATAGAATATATCTTGCTCTTTTTACCTTCTAGTAGTGTTGTTGCTCATTTTTATTCAGACACATGATGAGACTGATGAAAATATCAAGAGATATGAGATGATAGAAATTGTAGATTAGAGACTGCAGACCATTGGTTGGAGCCCATATTCCCGAATGCTGGTGCTGTCCTCAAATGAAATTCCCTTTGCCTGTGAACTGCTGAACTGCTCTGAAACAGAAGGAGCATTTTCATCACATTAGATAAGGTTACTGTTTTGTTTTAAAAACTACTTGCTGTACTGTTCTTTGGGTTTTACTTTTTAAATGGTTTCATGCCTTTTTCCCTGAAAAAGTCCTGTCACCTTCTGCAAAAGTTTTCTGTTTTATCGCACAAGATTAGGCATTTTTCTCAGTATTTCCTTTTATGAACAATCATGGAAAGCAGCTAACTTTATCTGCATACTGTGAAAAGCTACTGAGAGCAAATTTAAAGAATACTTTTAAGGAAACAGTGGGATAAAAAGGTCTTTTAGCCTGTCTGAGTATCTTATTCAATCTGATTCTTCAGAGTCTAAGTCTAATTTTCCGTCCTGCTATAAGCCACATGTCATGACCTTGCTAAGTGGGTGGAAATCACAGGGAGACAAATAAGAAAAGAAACAGAAGAAAGAAGGAGAAAGAAACTTCAATTACAGTAGCAAGAACAATGAGTAGTACAAAAGCAGAGTTTCCATTAGTTCAGTGGATAGATTCCTCTTTTTTCTTTTTTGAGTGTAGTCTGAATGGTATATTCCATAAGAGCCACCAACAATTCAAGTGTTTCTGAGGAGTAATTGATTTATCTGCTTATTGAAATCCGTGTATCTCTGACATATTTCCCTTTTTCCAGTCCCTGACTTTTCCAGTATTATGATTAAATCCTGAGCTCTTCAATAATTTTCACACTTTTTTACATTCACATGGATATTATAAAATGCACAACATCTTGCTATTGTAGTCACATACCAGAAAATACTGAAATCACTAGTGCTGCAATGGATCCAATTTACTGATCTGAAACAAAAAACAGTGTGAGTTGTAGAGCTGATCCTACTAAGTCTCTGTCACACATATGCACGTGGAAATGTTATCCTAACTGAATAAATTCTCATAGCTATCCCCAAGGTGGTATTTTACAGTCATTCTATTTCTGAAATGAAAGCAGAAAATAACATTTGAACTGACACTAGGGTTAAAAAAATATAGTGATCAATGTATGTGTCCACTAAAAAGGATATGGTGCTCCCATATAGAATACTATGCTATTAAAATGAGAGCAAGATCTTCAGAACTGATGTTTTTAACATGGTTGTTACGGAAAATATCACTGCATTAATTTGCACTTTGAGCTTTTTGCTCATCTGCAGCCATTGTGTCTGAGAGAGAGAGTGCAGCAATAATGCAGATTTTTCCTTTCTGTGCCCTATTTCTGTTATATTTGGTCTACAACAGTTTCACAGCCCTGAATACAATCCCTGAAAAGCTTTAAGAGGTAGCTTTTCTGAAAGTGTGAACCTTGCATTGAAATGCAGGTGGTCAGAGATGGCTTCATCAGGATGTCACGTCCTGGGGTGTAATTATGACCTGTCCCTGAAAGCAAGGGAGGGTAGCTGAGGTTCTTGTTAATAGATTCCTTGGGGCACATTAGAGTGAAACAATACTGAATGATCGGTGTTTCTATATGTACATATCTATCTATCTATCTATCTATCTATCTATCTATCTATCTATCTATCTATCTATCTATCTATCTATCTATCTATCTTTCTCTCTCTATGTATATATATGTACATATATATATATATAACCATACATATATATATGTAGGGTTTGTTTTAGAACAGTTTGATTTCAATGGAAAGTCTGTATGTGGCTGTTTTGGTTAATATTATCTATAGTAATATAACACTATAAACATATAAACATATCACTTAAGAGAATATATAAGGAAAAGAAAGAAAGAGAAGGAGAGGAAAATAGTAGTGGATACAGTGACAAGACTTCATTGTTGCAGTTTCAATGTCTGTTGGTCAAAGTGATGGTCACAGTCTTGATCCCTTGGGCATGGGTGAAGATCCTGAAACTGAAAGTTCAATGGGTTAGTATGCATTCAGGTTTGGGTGGGAATGTCCAGGTACCTCCCTTGACGGTGGAGTTTCACACTACCTGATGCAACACTGTGGATCATGCACAGTCTTCATGTGGAAGGCTCCAGAAATGAGTCTGAGGACTCTTCAGAGGTCTTTGATGGTTTATGGCAGCTTCTCAGACATTACAGCTGCCTCTCACATCAGTGTGGTTGAGCTAATTATGCGCCATCAGAAGAGATGAACGCCTTCAGGCTTACGTGAAAATGTGAATGTCTTGATACCTTCCCAGGGCAAGGACTTTTACACCTGAGCCAGTTGGGTAAGGGAGGACATTGGCATGATAAAAAGCATTATCCCATCTCACAGGATCTGCTTCTTATCAGCATTTTCCCTTATTTGGCTCAAAACCCAGCTTGTTGATAAACAAAAGTTGATTTGTCATGGTCATCCAACCATGGTGGCTGCTCACCCACTCTGCATCTGAGCTGTCTATGCAGATCAGAGCTTTCATCATCGTATACCCAAAACCTCTTCTCCCCCCCTTTGGCTGGGTGTGCAAACTTGGTCTCAGCAAAACACCTGCTGCTTTTGCAAATGACCCATTGTTTGAGTCATTCACTGTTAACATTTTAGTCCCCCATAGGAGTGCAACAAAAACAAAAGCTAGTGCAGCTCCAAATTGTGTTGCTTTAGGAATTAATTCCTCCACAGACCTTGTTGGCAACAATCTGCCCTGGTTTATCTGATGATCCCAGGGCACAAATGAGAGATGCAGCTTATTAGAAACTTCATTCTGAAGCTTACTGATACATTGAGCTAGAAGGCTTGAAGCTTCAGGTTTAGTGCAGGTGATTATGCATACTCCAACGTTAGGTAAAATACCCAACATTTTTCTTCCTGTTACTGTTGTCTACACTGAATTTGCAACGTAAATTTTTTTCTTCTCTGCTTCTTTTTCACATTTACATCCTTAATTTATTAAAGCCTAAGTCAAATGGGAAGTTTAACATAAAAGAAAGGGATTTGGCATTTTTAGAAACTTGATCAAGACTTAAGAAAAAGTTTGTTAGAACTATGAAGGTATCAAACCCTTTAAAATTTTGGACAATTAACATAATTAGTCCTTTGAAGAAAAAAGTTAATGGAGTTTTTTTACAATATTTCCATGCAAACCAGATGAAGTTTTCATTTTACTTTGTTATATTATTATTGGGTTTCTGTACACTATGGCCTATCAATCAAATAGAAAATTATTGGACAATATACCATGTTCATAAAAAGATTTTTATATTTCTGTGAACAGTGCAATTAATCTTCAAATATATGTAAAAATATATTTATTTCTATACACACTTATTTTTGTATATATAAGTATAAACAGACGTATAGAGCAAAATAAATTTTTCTCTCATTTTTTTGCTAAGCTTTTTGTGCTAAAAATGTCTTTATCTAACCAACTCTTTTGTTACAAGAAAAATCTACATATAGAGTCAAATGATGATGGTAAGTGGAGTTAAAGTATATGAAATAATTGGTCTCTGATACCTTAGATGATGGAAAATCTGAAGTATTGGAAAGGAATAAAAAAATAACAGTATGTAGCTCTACTGATCCAGTTTTCATTAAAAGATCTCAAAGTACCTTGAAAAAAACCAGAATTAGTGTCGCTGTCCCCAAAATTAAAACTATGGAAAAGACATACAGTGTGAAAATGGGACTTGTTTAAAATTGGTCACTAGCCTTGCAGGAGAAACAGATGGGAATGTTCTTCATATTTCCCACCTTCACCTGCAGTTTTCATTACTACTTATGATGTTTTAGTGTGACAGGGTTAAAAACTCAGAGAGAAAATGATGTCTTTTTTTTTTTTTCACTTTGCTACAGCACTGTTATAAGTTGTTTCTAGTTTGCAGCTTTGACTGTGTTCAATGCCCCATTCTTCAGATGTAAGGTTTAGCCTTTGCCTGAAAGTTCTTTCAGAGTCCATGAAAAAGTATATAAATGAATGAAACACAACGACATTATGTTTCATTATTCTTTGCCCTTTACTTCATACAAAAAGTCTCATAAATAAGTTACAGAGTGCAATTCTCATCAACACAGCCTCCAGCACTTCTCATTTGGAGTCTCACTCATCAAAGGGCACTTTGCAATGGTGCCTGGGCTGAGGTCGTAGTCCAGGGCAGAAGAGATTTTCTTCACATAGACAGATGATAAAATTATTCTCTGTTTTCTGATCCAGTGAAAAAAATACATTCAGTTATATAGTTATTTTCATACTATGAAAATCTGTGGTAAGAAATCTGATCTTGATAGGCAGTAGCTTTTTTTCTGTGATGGAATATTTCTGAAGATGGAAAATGTTGATGTTAGAATAGAATAGAACAGAATAACAGGTTCTTATCAGATGTAAATCAGTGTAACTGCACCAATATACAACAACTTTCCATAAAGTTACTCAAAGCAGAGCTGTTAGAAAATATCTTTGTCCTCATAAATTTCTGTATACATACATACATATTTATATATAAACTAGTTATTTATTTCCATTTAGTGTTAACTGACATCTTTACTTTTTGAAAGCTTTATGGTGACAATTATATTCAACTGCTACTCAAAATATTTCAGGTGAAATCACCCCTGTGTATTCATGAAAAGGGAAAAGTGCATGGTTATAATGCTTATTTCTCTGATTATACTTATATGTTTCTTTGTAGTTTACCAAGTACTAACAGACACAGAGATGTTGATGCCGTGGCTACAGACCTTTACACCCATTGGTATATCATGTTTGGCTTCACTTTTCAGAAGAATATTTGAACCTGGAAACATTTCACACTTTTTTTTTCCCCCTTTAATTTGCCTTTTATATTTTTATTATCTCTTTCCCCTGCAAGATTTATATTGCCACACAAATTCAGGACAGCATTCAGTCAGTTCCTATAGGAATTGTCCATTAAAATGTGTGTATGATTAATGTGCATTATGATGTTCTGACATTCAAGCTACAGTGGGAAATTGTCTTGAATTCTGTTTATCCAGTACGCAAAAAAAACCAAAAAAAAAAAAAACCCAAAAAAAACCCCACCAACAAAAAAAACCAAATTGAAAAAAACCCCTAAGCTGATACTTGATTCCTCTGGATTGGATTAAGTTTTATAAAAATTTATAAGCTGAGAGACAGTGCTTTCTCAATTTTACTGAAGACTTTAAGACCAAAATTACCAACTATTTGTACTTCATCAGATGGAATTCTTTAGTTTTATAAGAAATAAATCCCATGTTATTCACATATGCTGCTGTTAGCTACTTAATTCTACAATTGCAATTCACATTAAGCAGTAGTGTTGGTGTTGCGTCTCATTCTTAAAACCTGTTCTTTTTGCTGATGGATTTAGGCATAGTGCCTTATTATCCTTCAAAAAAAACCCTTAATAGTGTCAATAATCTTTTCAGTGAGAAAATAAAGAAATGTTGGTTCATTCTGAAGAAGAAAATTAGTGCAGATGCTCTCTTGAAATTGTAGCCTACATTCTGGATACAGGTCTATTTATTTTAAGCATTGAGGCAGGCAAACCACTGTTAGTACCTCCTACAGTCCCAAGGAGAAAGCCTCTCTGGAGGGAGATCCAGGTCCTAGATGGACTGAACTGATCATTTCAATATCTTTTTCCCTGGGCTATAAGGGGAATATGTGTTAATAGATATCTAATATGTTAAGTAACAAGTTTCAAAATGCGAAGAAGAATGAACAAGGACCTATGATTTTATTCTGGGTTGGTTTGGGGTTTTTGTTAGTAAGTATTAAGTCTCTGGAAGAAGGAGTGTGCCCGATAATTACAAATGCATATAGGGAACTTCACAGGTTCATCTTCATCTCTAATGACCAGGCGGCACAACACAGCTGCTTTACTTACAATGGTGACTGGTAAAAATGCTCCATTGATGCATGAAGCATCTCCCCACAGCCCCCTTTGTGTCATGTAAGTCTTTTCTTTTATTGCTGTTGAATGGATCTTTAGCATGTAGCTCTCAAAGTTTAAGGGTTTGTGTGGCATTATGCAGCCCACTGCAGTCTGCTTTGCTATTTTTCTGGCTTTCCAAAGGGCATCCATCAATTTAGTTGCAGAATTCCAGTCTGGCTGCTCAGTTAAAGCTTGTTCTTCATGTTGTGGTGTTGCCAGTTTTGGTCTTCCTACTCCCCTGGGCTGCTGATTTGCATATGGTTGACAGTTTGTTTACGTGTTCCTTGTGGGTTTTTTGTATAGTGTTAGGGCTTAAATCTGTTTGGAGGAATTTGTACACAAGTAGAATTAGTTGGCATCCAACTCTGAATCTAATAATTAGTGATGAATGAGTACACAAGTACCCATGCTCTCCTCAGGCTGTCTGAACCAGCAGAATAATTAACCAAGCACCTCAGGCAGGCTTGCTTTAAGAGAAAGAGAGTTCCAGAAACATAATGCTACAGTTCTGTTATGTATCAAGGCTGTTTTCCTTAGCTGAAAAATATAGAATCTATTCCCTCTTCACTTTGACTGACATTCGGTTTGTATGTAATTGCTGCTTTTTCTCTTAGATCTTAATCATTTGCATCACACTTTACAGAGAAAAAGATCAAAGATCAGAGGGTAGGAAGACATGAAATAGGTTTCTTAGCTGACCCATAGTCATGTATAAAGATGAACATAAAATTTGAGGCCTGTGGGGTTTTGCCTCTCCCTTAGCAGTAGAAATGCTCTGACAAGACAAGGGGTTATGGGTTTTAACTGTTTCATGAATAAACACATTCTTCAGTCGACAGAGAACCTTTTTCAGGAACTATATGGACTAAAGAAACACAAAAAATTACTGAAGAATTGCTCTATATTGTGCATTCTGTTCTCACATGAGGATAGAGGGAAAAACAGAGAGATTATGAAAAATACTAGAAAAAATATAGAAAATATTTCCTTGCTGATATTTCTGGTCTACCACAGTGTTACTAAACTTATTAATTCAATTGGGTAAAAGCCTCTAAATTAAATTCTGAAATCAATGTGTCAGTGATTTCAGATTTATGCTTTAATTCACGGGTAGATGAGAGTGTCTGATCAGTGTTGGAAGCATTTGAAAATACAGTGAGAGTTGAGGACAGTAGAAAATGACTGTCTTTTCCATTATGACCACTAGGATTTATCAAATGAAGCTACAGTAGATGACAAAGAGAACTTAGGATGTTTCTCTGTGTAGTGGCCTGCAGACACAAGCAAACACTTCTTACTGTAAGAGTGGTCAAACGCTGGAACAGGTAGCCCAGAGAGGTTGTTTCATCTCCACATATTCTTTCAGATGTTCAAAACCCAACGAGGCCTACTTCTGAACAACCTGCTTTATCCAATTCTGTTTTAAATAGGGAGGTTGGACAACACAATCTCCAGAGGTCCTTCACTATCTCATTCCCTCTCTGAGTCTGTGACAATGCTTGTCAGATAATATGTATGAAAAAATTCATTTACTTTCAAGCACAACCTACTTTCCATGGTTTCATTCTTCTTGGTTTCGTGATTTACTAGAGCACTTTTCATCTTCTCGCTGTCAGTGGTAGACTGTGCACCATGTTTATGTGTTTACAAGAGGAGAAAGATCTGCCAGGTTATGAAAATTCATGACTTAAGAGATCAGGGTGCTGTCATGAGTTCACACACATAGCTGTGTCTGTATAAAAGGTAGACTAAGACACATTGTAAAGCTTGAACAGATGTAAATGCACAATATTTTTTTCCTTCACCATGTGAAGGAAATACAACTTTTACATTGTGGCTATTATATCCAGCACCATCTTATCTTTAGTAGCTGTTATCTTAAGTCAATGAACTCTGTTGGAACAATTTGCTCAAGTTGCCTACACATACTTGCTGTAGCCACCTTCAGACTGCAGGACACTTAGCAGCTTCGTTAATACAGATATATCCATTTATAATGTTAATGTGTCATAATTGAGAAGAGACAAATAAAAATATGGCCATTGGGAATCTCATGAGGTTTAATAAGACCAAGTGCAAAGCGCAGGCTGGAGGAGGAACAGATCAAGAGCAGGCCTGCTGAGAAGGATTTGGGGGTGCTGGCGGATGAGAGAGTGGACACAAGCTGGCCATATGCACTCTCAGCCCTGAAAGCCAATTGTAACCTGGGTTGCATCAACAGCAGTGTGGGCAGGAGGTTAAGGGAGGTAATTCTGCTCTTCTGTACCAGTCCTGTGAGACTCCACCCACAGTGCTGCATCTGGCTCTGGGATCCCCAGCACAGGAGAGACATGGACCTGTTGGAGCAAATCCAAAGGAGGCCACCAAGATGATTAGAGGAAAGGATCACCTCTCCTATGAGGAAATGATGAGACATTTGGATATGTTCAGCACAGAAAAGAGAAAGTTTTCAGGTTACCTTATTGTGGCCTTCCAGTACCTGAAGGGAACCTACAAGAAAAACGGAGAGGGACTTTTTACAGCAGCATATAGTGACAGGACAAGGGGGAATGTCTTCAAACTGAAAGAAACTAGTTTCAGATTAGATATTAGGAGGAAGTTCTTTGCTGTGAGGGTCGTGAGGCACTGGAACTGGTTGCCCAGAGAAGTTGTGGGTGTCCTATCCATGGAAGTGTTCAAGGCCAAGTTGAATGGCGCTTTGAGAAACCTGGTCTAATGCAAGGTGTTCCTGCCCATGGAACACCTTGTTCCATGGTGTTGGAACAAGATCTTCAAGGTCCCTTTCACTCCAAACCATTAGATATTCCTCACTCTTAGAAGACTAGAAGTTCTCTCCTTTTTTTCCCAATTAAAAAAAATATTAACAATAGTATGAAAGAAGGTTATGAAGTCAATAGCCTTGGTGAATTTGGAACTGTTCAGCAACTGTTCAGACATCCGCAGAAACCTTCTTCTGTGTACCTGCTCAAACCCTCTACATTTCCACACTGATGGCCACTACCCAAGTGTAAAATGTTTGCAACACTTGACTTCAAGTTTCATTGACAGCTGATTATCTGTCTTTCAAAAGACTGAGACATATGTTTGAGTCAACATTAGATATTTAGGGCAGCTGAAATAAATATATGCAGTTCAATTGACCACTATTGAATATACTTGAAATTTTACAGGCAAATGATAGGCAAAGAAGTAATGAAAAGAAACGAAAATGACATTATTGCATTTGCAGTTGAACATCAAGCTGGTATTTACCGAGATAAATCAGCTTGTAAACAAACTTCATTGTTAATTGCTCTTGTCTTTGAGGCTATTAGCAATGTAATATTTAATTTAATTGATTAATAAATTAAAATTTTAGTAAATAAATGTTTTAAGGATAAAATAACAAATAGCTTATGAACAGCTTAAACCCATTCATTTTGGCCTTATTTACATGAAAGAAAGTGAAGGCTCATCACTACATTATAATAGTAACAGCTAAAACACAGTAATCAGTACAAAGCAAGTGGCGTAGAAGAAGCTACACAGTATAGCCTGTGCTTTCCGTGAATTCTCAGTACTATATACATCAATCAGCTCTCATCACTATGATAGAATATAGTCAGCTTTTCCATTCCAAGAAGGTAAGCAAGGATGTTTTGTCTCTTCCTTATTGTGCAATGCTTTGAGAGTGTTTTCATCAACATATGGTTCTTGCTGGTCAGAAAATTTAATGTTGATGTTGCAATGTCCCCTGGTACTGTACCACTCAGCTAGAACAGGGCTGATTGGGTTTACTCCAGTCTGTAGGTGGCTGCTTGTAATTTCAAAAATTCTGGGGTAAAACCATACTATGGTCAAAACCAGGCTGATCTTTACTCTGATACTGGACATATCCCGAGAAAGAACCACAGCACAATATGAGAAATTTGGTATAAGACACACCCACAATGCATGTGGGTACAAGGGGATTTCCTAAATGTTTGTTCCAGCAACCGTAGAATCAGTCAAGGAACTCACAGGAAGAACTATTTATAGAAGCACTGAGAAATATAATTTTAAAAAGGCTATTAAATAGCATTATTTGGGAACAGTTTCCCTAAAGTAAGTGAAGGAAAATGTAGGTCATTTTGGATTAAGAATTCCCTCTTTTGAAGTTCTAATCCCCTCTCTAGCACCACTCTCAACATAAATTTAGTTTGGACTTTATGAATAGTATGATACAATTTTAAATGATGAATGAATAATAAGAAATGGTCCTTATCACAAAAAAAATAATTTCAGCAAAATGTATCAAATACTATGAGAGATTATTTCAGATTTCTACAATCCAACACTCTGCTTCAATGTGCTTTTGTAAGTCACCTTCTGTACGTCGACTGAGCCAAACAAATGATAATAAGAGCATCATACATTCACTCCATGTGTGTAAATTATAATGAAAGGTAATTCATTAATTTCAGTACTTCCCTCAGAAACATGGTAGAGTTTCCAGTGAGAGAATAAGAGAAAAGACACTTTTTTTCTTTCCCAGGGAACAAATAGCTTTTGGCCAGGGCACTGAAATAAGCAGTAGAAGTCTCAGCTGATTTGGTTCTGCTGAGCACTTGCTCTAGGGAAGATACAACTGATAATAGAAGATGCAAGAGGAGGGTTATGAGGTTTAGACTACTCTGCTTCAGAGCATTGCTCTGAAACTTGGGGCAATGACAAAGCAGAGATATTGACTGCCTGGCATAACAACAAATATAATCTTGTGTGTGGCTTGTATGTCTTGGTTTTCATCACTAGAAGCTTAGAAGGTCATATTTCATTTCAGGGAAGAATTAGACTGTTTTGAAGCCACAGGGATGTTTTTGCAGTAAAGGACAATTTGTTCCTATGTAGTTGTGATACATAATGCCCATCTAGGTGGTATCTTTGCAGATGACTATGAAGATGATTGTGTGTGTGAGTGTGAGAAAGAGAGAGGCTGTGTGTGTGTATGCATTTAAAACAGCCCAAGTATTTAAGTGTTTCTTCTTCATTGCTAATTTAAGTAAGAGTTGAGGCTTCTTTGAGATAGAGCTTCCAGTTAATTTTAGAACTCAGTTGATTCAAGCACCTTCTAACTTCAAGTAAAATAATCACTGCAGCATAGAGATCCTATCAATCATAGCAAGGTTTGCATGCTTATTTAGCTAACTTGTAATTAAAGGCAGCTAAAAATATCATGCATGAATGGCAAGTTTCTACTTTTTTATTTAGCTCATCTCCTTCAGAGAGAAGACACAAGTCCCATCAATCACACAGTTGGTAACTGAAGTCATTATCACTAAAATTAAGGCAATTATATACAAATGAATATTAATGAATCTTCCAGTCAAAATCCAGGTCAGTTTCCAAGAATTTTAATAAAAATATAAAGAACTATGCTTCTCCATTTAATCTTTTGTCAAATAATCAGTACCAGAAAGGACACACCTTTTGTATTAAGCTAACATCATGGATTGAGGTTTTAATGAAATTAATAACAGTATTTTTACAGCATGGTGCAAAGTGATGTATTAATTAACATTGTTCTCCCAAAAAGTGACATAATGTTACACTAACTTAACTTTGAAGTTGTCATTTCTAGTTGCCATTACCTCTATTATAAGGAGAAAAAGGATTGTCAGTGCACTGTGCTCAACCAGACGAGTAAAACAAGATTGTATTGTTTTAAGTCTAAAAAAAGTCATACGATCTGAACTCTCCCAGATCGATCTGTGTGTCCCCCACAGGAAAGACCATCAGACCATTTGTCCCCTCCTCTCTAAGTCAAGTCACGTTTACTTACAGCTGAGCTAAAGGTAAGGGAAAAGGGAATAAGTCAGAGTAGCTTTCTTTGAACTGTGCTTCACCCCATGTCTTTGGAAATGATCTCAATAGCTTTAAGGTAAGTTGTGGCAACTCTTAACTGCACGTGGACACACAGCACAATAGTAGATGGAACTGCATCTCTGAATTATTTAAGAAGGTAGGAAGTAAGGCATTTCAAGCAGCTATATAAGACTTAAATTTCCTCACTGTAGATATCAGCTTTCATTCTGAAAGTGCACTAAAAAAGATAATTTAATTGTCATGTATTTATCTGTTTGCTGTAACTGAAAGCCATTCTGGTGATAGCAACAGTGAAGGTGCACATTTATACTCCTTCCCTCATTAGCACAATTAAAACTAGAAGGAGTGATTTACCTGTCGTTCAAACACAACCACCTCTATGTTCATAAAAGAGGAGGAAAAAAAAAAGAACTTTTTAAAATATCCTTTACAAAACGTTTATTCTTTTGCCTAACTCCATGGGCAGATGGAGTCACTGCTATGCTGATGTACACTTGAACAAACAAGATCAGCTTCAAACTCCTTATTACTATAAGTGTAGAGGAAAATTAGGTAGGCAGAATGTAATCACTCAAGCTGGTGTTTTGTTAAATACAGGAATGAATAAAATAATTATTTAGCTTGTAAATCAACAATCCTTTGATATTCTGAAATTACCTTATAGTCAGCCTTAGCAATAAACAGGAGTATGTTGCTAGGAAAAAATAATTCCATACCTACAGAGAGCCCATATTTCACATTTAATCTTTAAATTAGATAAAGTAT
Organism: Platyrinchus mystaceus; assembly: GCA_035041135.1. Taxonomy (NCBI): domain Eukaryota; kingdom Metazoa; phylum Chordata; class Aves; order Passeriformes; family Tyrannidae; genus Platyrinchus; species Platyrinchus mystaceus. The sequence continues at coordinate 106,636,417 of JAWWLV010000121.1, read as the reverse complement.
CAAGAAATTCAGTCTACCTTTATTTTGAAGTGTGCAAAATGGAGATGGATTTGAGAGTAAATGTATTTGTGGTTTGGTTTTTTTCCCCATGCTGGTTAAAGTAGAAGAATTATCTGTCTTGAGACTAACATTAGCAAGTCTAAAATGGTTTCAATTAATTAATTAAATAAAATCCTCGAACTGGGAAAAAAAAGTATTGACTGTAAGTTTCTAGAGTCTCAAGAACAATTGCAAGTGACCCATGTGTGTTTGTACCCTGTGAAAACACTAGCATACACTTTCTTCATTTAACCTGCTACCAAAATAAATTGTAGATAGATATTTTGTTTCATAATAATTGATTGTCTTATTCAAGAAAAGAAGTACTTTTCAGAAATAACAGCTCTTCACGGTCACAAGTATTCCCAGCTCGTATTTTTTTTCACCTAATGAAAACTAAACTTTTTCTTTAAAGTAGAGGTGTACTTATAAATATTGCATATGATTCAGTCCTGCTGAGGAACACTTTCAAGCAAATAAGACAGAAACAGATAAAGCTAGAGGGATAAGTAAGCAACAGTGGACAGAAACAAAAATTTCAGAGTCAGTCTGAGGTTCTAGTTTCACAAGTATTTGTTTTGGCATCAGTGTTTGCTTGTTCATCCCCTAAGCCTCACTGATTATCACTGTCTCATTTCTGTCCCTCAGACAAACCAGAGAAAACATTGTTTGGTGTCACAATGGGAAGAAAATCAGAGATGTTAATACAGGTTAAAAACCCCACAGCTTTATGTTGTTGGGTTTTAAGGGCTTTTGGTCCTGAGAGAAATAGCTGTAAATGTATGGCATGTTTAAACTTGCCCTGGGATTTCTGTATTGCTTTATATCATACCAAGCAGGATCCTAAATATTAGTGTTCCAGTCATGTAGTTTAACATTCACTTCAGATCAAGGTAAATTAGAGATTGTCATGAAACATTTGCAGTCCCATGACAGTTTTCTCAGAGCCAACATCTTTTTCCAATTCTGATTCAGACTTGAAAATTCCTGAAAATTCCACCAAATCTTAATTACCTCGACAGAATTATTATTGTTATAATTGATATTACTGCTATTATTAGATACTTAATTTGGACTATATACATGTTTAATTTAGCCATTAAAAATTCTCAACCTATTGTACTCGTAAGTAAAACTCAGAAATTACCTAAAAGAGCATTCAAAATCTGAGCAGAAAAAAGGTAGGCAGTTTTAAAGTGACTGCTCTGGGTCTGTGACTGCATTTACTTTAGAGAGATATGGTCACATCTAGTGAAGTAGTTGGCTTGTGGCTTGCACAACAACAAAACAAGGCTTCACTTGTCAAGGAGTCTTGCATTTGCTGTGGGCAAAGGTCAGGGACATAGAGTATCTGGTTATGACATGTGGCTACTTGTAGCTTTTTGATAATTTTCTTGTGTTTGGTCTCTGTGTCTCCTGGTGATCAGCTCATATTTCCATAACAGCTGTATTGGTAATGACTATTGGGAGTGACATTCTGAACTACTGAATTCAGGCTCTGCTAAGGTCAATGGCTACATGATATTATCCTTTCAGAAGTGTTTTTGCTTGATCTTAGATTTTTTTTTTTCTGATACGTCTTCAGAAATATTTTTTTTCTTATTCAGAGACTGCATTTGTTCATATCTGATTTGGATCAATTTTACTTAAATCTTTCTTTCTCCTAGGTGTTTCATCTTTTCTCCTTTTCTTGAAACAAGGAACATCTTTTCTCAGACTCCACCTTAATAAGCTAGGCAAAATAAGTTATTTTAGTTTTCCTCATAAAGGAGCCTTTATTCTTCCTTTAAAGTCCTCTTGGACAACTGGTGCACTGTTTCATCTTACCTGTGCAGCACTGGTGAGTCTTTACAGGTATGATCTCAGCAATGTCTCATGCAATCAATTTAGAGTTGGAAATACTTCCTCAGATGTAGCTTAAGAGATCATTTGATCTTTCCAGGGATACATGATGTTAATGACCCATAATCACCATATCCACTCAAGAGCCTTTCTTCTCCTCTCACACTTATAGTAGAGGAGCTTCCAAAGAGTAGCAGGGATTATTTTTGCCTTAGATACTCAAAAGACATTGGACTTTTAAATTTTACTCTCTGTTTCTACTACTGTATTTGTCATAGCTTCTTTTAAATGGTGTTTTGAGTACCCAGTACATCTCTTGGATTTTCTCTTGACTTTCTGACTATTACTGATATTATGCTTACTAATACTATTATCTAATAGTATTATTAATTATAGTTATTATAATAATAATAGTATTATTATAATAGTTATTACTATTACTAATAACTATTATCAAAGTTCTTCTCCTTTTGTGCCAAATTCACAAATACAAATAAATATAATTAAAAAAATATATTGTCTGACAATTTTTTTCATCATCACTAGAATACTTCATGATAATTTGGGCACCACAAAATGAGAAAGATATTAAGCTATTAGACTTTGCAAAGGAGGGCGACAAAGATGGTGAAGGGGAAGCCGTAAGAGGAGAATCTGAGGTCACTTGGTCTGTTCAGCCTGGAGAAGACTGAGGAGAGACCTCATTGCAGTTACAACTTCCTTATGAGGGGAAGAGGAGAGACAGGCACTGATCTCTTCTCTGTGGTGACCAGTGACAGGACCCAAGGAAGTGGCCTGAATTTGTGTTATGGGAGGTTTAGGTTGGATATCAGAAAAAGGTTCTCCCCCCAGAGGATGTTCAGGCACTGGAACAGGCTCCCCAGAGAACTGGTCACAGCACCAAGCCTGCCACAGCTTAAGAAGTATTTGGTAAATGCTCTCAGACACATGGTGTGATTCTTGGGGCTGTCCTGTACAGGGCCAGGAATTAAAATTTGATGATGCTGGTGGGTCCCTTCCAACTGAAAATATTCTGTGATTCTATGATAATTTAATCTTTCTCTTGAATTTTAGACCTCAGACCTAGAAGTGGAATTACAGTGACAAGTTTGTCACTGCTGTAAGCAGGATCCCTGCTGTTCTTCTACTGGAAGTTTCTCTTGACACTAGTCCTTTTGCTTTCTCCCCTCTTTTTCAACCTCACATCTTCCCTAACTGGCTTTTGTTTCCTCAGTAATGATGAAGAAATGCTATTACAGTACAAAATAGCTGCATGAGACATCTTTTGGGAGCCTATGATAGCCATGATCCACAATATTATTTCCCAGCTATCACAACAGAGGAAGGTACAGGGTGCCTATGTGAATTCTTCCTTACTTTCGTCTAGTTTCAGTGTTCTCTTCTCTGGCTGCATTTCAGCAGTAGGCACAGAGCTCCCTCTACACGTTTTGTCGATCAGATAAAACACTTTTGGATCCTGCTAGGTGCAGCTAGATGAACAGTACTAGACAAACATAAGTCATTTTCATTAGCTGCTACAGCTCTCAACTACAGCTAAGAACCAAGAAACTAAACCAGGCTGTTAGGGACCATCTTAGTATTGATAAAAGAAAATAGTTGACATTTGCTGCTGGCAGTTTTACTTAGAGATATGTGTCTGCTAGTCTGAGAAAGATATCATCAGCTGTGTGAAGTCTGAGAGATCTCAGAGGAAGCAGAAAGAAGAAAGGCCTGAAAAGGACTGAGGTATATTTTCTTTGTGCTTAGAAAGGGAGAGAGCTTCTGAAACACTAAAACAAGTAATGGGACTTACTGGCAGACACTGGTAAAGGATTTGATGGGAAATTTGATCTTCTCTGTTATGAGTCACGACCTTGAACGTACAGCTTCTGCATGAGCAGCAGCACAGTTGTAAATAGAAGTGCTTCAGATGCCATGCCAGCATTGAATTCAGCACAGAAAGAGGCAGATCTAATTTGTCCATATTGTGTCTCTTTTGTAAACACTGGACTTGAACCACAGGTAAACTTGGTTCTCATTCTTTCAAATATTCATCAGGTACAGAGTAATATACATAAAAATTGTTAATGTGTTCTACTTGCAGAGGAGATAATATGCAATTAGATAAACATTTGGGGACAGAAGAAAACATTTGCTCTATACTTGTATGACTGAGCTGCCCACTCATGATCTCTATTTTTCTAATGTTACATTGTTATCCATAATTGTAATTGTTCTGCTCAGTCTAGGTTTATCAATTTAAGATAAATAAAATGGACTAGGTTGCTGCCCAAGGGATCACTGCTGAAGTCAGCTGCTCCTCCCAGTTTTGTGTCATCAACAAACATGCTGAGGGTACAATCTGTCCTGTCATGACCTTTGGTGAAGCCACACTGACTAATCCTGATTAATTTCTTGTCCTTAAATGCCTGGAAATTAGGCATTATTCAGGATAGAAGCTCCATTGCATTCCCAGGGATGGAGGGGAGGCTACCCAGCCTATATTTACCTGGGTGTTCCTTTTAGCATTATCTGCCAGCTCCCTCAGAACAAGTGGGTACATCCCATTGGGGCCCATGGGCCTATGCACGTTCAATTTGCTGAAGTTTTACTTGACCTAATCCACTCCCACCAATGTTACGTCATCCTCCTTGCTACACCAACCCCCCTTGGTCTCTGGAACCTGGGATTCCTGAAGGCCAGTCTTGTTAGTAAAGATTGAGGCAGAGATGATGTTCAGCATTTTCTGTGTCCTATGTAATCAGGTTACCTGCCTCATTGAGAAATGGGCCAATGTTTTCCCTAATCTTCCTTTTGTCACCCATGTACTTAGAGGAGCCCTCCTTCTTGTCTTTGACATCCCTGACAAGATTCAGTTCTGTTTGGGCTTTAGTTTCCTAACTTCATCTGGAAATACTCAGACAGTGTTTCTGTATTCCTCCCAGGTTACCCATTCTTGCTTCTGTGCTCTGTATGCTTCCTTGCTGTGTTTGATGTAATGGCTTTCAGGACTAAAAAAAAAAACAAAAAAAACAAAAACAAAAAAAAACCACCACCAAAAAACCCCCCCCAAAACTTTCAAGTTATGACATGTTTTAAATACTAAAAGAATATAGAACTCACATCTCTTTGGTAAAAAATGCACAATTAAAGACAATAGGAAGAATTTGTATACCTCATTATTGACTTCTTAGCCTCTTCTAAAATCCGTCTTTTCTGTAAAATCTGCAGATGTAACAGTCCTCTGTATGGGGACAGATGGAAGCAACTACTGCTTACTGCTTTCAAAAAATATTACACTAAAACAGTATCTCATTACAACACCTTTGCAATGATCTGGGAGTTTGCTCAAGAACAAAATGGATATTTATGTTCATTGTGCTTTAAAAATCATATTTTAAAAGACTCTTAATGAAAGACAGTCTGTGACCTTTTAGCTGTTTCAATACTATTGTGGGAACGAATTTTCATTTCATTGAAATAATTATGTTAGCAACTTCTACTTTTTCTTTTTTTTTTAATTGACAGTAAGTATGATTAGGAATACAATAGCACCACCTGAGGCACAGTAGCTGCCTAGATGACTTGTCAGTTCATAAATACAGGGTCAAATTTAGCCTTGCTGTGAGTGAGCGTATTTAATTATCTGTTATTTATTGTAAGTTAAGCTCTGACAATATGCTCTATACTAATAAGAATAGGAAATAAAAGAGTCACAAAAAGCATTCTTAAGCCAAGAAGCTATTTTTGCAATTCTAATTTATGTCTGTTTAAAGTATGCAGCCAATTAATTTTATCCTTTCAAAATTACAGGTGAAGAAAGCTAAAAGTTTGTTCTTACATTCGTATATAGATATGTCAGTATAAGAAAAACCTGAATTTCCAGTGCATTGAAGATCCTCAGGGATTTCCTGAAAACAGCAAAAGTGCTATGTGCCAGTGTAATGCCAAAATGGATGGTAAACAAGACTCATCACCTGAGTAGGTTTGATGGTGAGAGTTGTCTGACCAGAAGTGTGACACCAAAACACTCAGTCAGAGTACAAATGCAATTTAGCTAGGTGGTCAGCTTCATTACACTTGTAATATCAGAGTGTACAGTCTAGAACACCACTCTCTCAGGTTCTGCTGGGTAAACTTAGCTAAAGAGCTCACTGAGTACTTAATGCAAAAATACACAGAACTGCTGAGGTCAAATGGGAGATCAGCCTGTTTTGGCTGCTGGACTTTCAATCTTAAATGAGCATCCCGTTGTTGTTTTGCAGGCTACCTCTTGGGTATAGGTTTTGGTACTTAATAGGGGCACACAGAACAAGCATGGTGTGCCAAGACCTGAGGGCTTGTGTGACCCAATAAAGATTTTTGACCATTTGTGCTACCAGGAGAAATAGAAAAGTGAATGTAAAAATCAACTAGTATAAGATCCCCCCTAAATATGCAGAATAATTGCCATTTTAGTGACAGTACGATGAAAATTGTCCCTGTTAAGTACATTGTGGAAATTAATGATGGAATAAGTTGCAGTCCTAGAAATGTACTTTGCAGATAAATGTCTGCATTAGACTTTAAATTGGTGTGCAATTTGTTGTAAGTAATGCTGTTGGTAAACAGGTATAAAGCAATGATTAAACTGCACATTTTTTTCAGATTTCAGACATTAGCAAAGGAGTATCAGTTTGGTTTGCGTAGAGATTTTTAACTATTCTTTTGTTTGCTGCTATCCTTTGAATTCCTCCGTATTATCCATCCACCAAATGTTATTGTTAAACTGAACCATATTCTTATAGAAAAAAATCCTACCAATGCACTAAATAAGAGAGGAATGATTAATTTTTGAAAGGCAGATCCACTAAAATTTTGCTTCCTATGAGCAGTATTGAGCCACAATACCTGAAACATTATTAAAGGTATCACATGCAATTCTCCAGTTAAAACTTTATTCTAATGAAATATGTTTAATTTAATGTTCTCTTGCAGATTCATTAATCTGAATTTTATTTTCTATATAAGTTAAAAAGCAGGCAGATTATGACAAAGTCACTTATTATGTTGTCATGTCTGCTTCTAGATCACTTGCAGTTGGGCGATGGTTAGAGGATCAAACCAGTAAAATTCCTTTTCTTTGCTCATTCATCTACAAGGGAAAAACACTCCCTTTAGGACACTATTCTTTGTCCTAATTGACTTTAAAGTTATTATAAACACTAATCACAGAAAAAGATGGTCCCTACCGCTCTGCTGAGAAGTTATGACAACTTCTGATCATTGTGTATGATAAGTTCACAGTTTTATTTCTTTTCCATCTTTTCTTTCTTCCTTTCCTTTCCTTCTATGCTCTTTCTTTCTTTCTTTCTTTCTTTCTTTCTTTCTTTCTTTCTTTCTTTCTTTCTTTCTTTCTTTCTTTCTTTCTT
>JAWWLV010000121.1:106530819-106583736 GCA_035041135.1 Platyrinchus mystaceus | reverse complement strand
ACGAGCTCCATCTACCCGGGGGACTGGGATTTGAACCTGTGGCCTTGGTGCTGAGAGACCAGCATCTTAACCGCTAGGCCACCGGGGGTCCCCACATGGGCAATATACAATATGTATATATGACAATATAAATGTCATTTTCACAGTTTTGCAAACAGTTCATAAACACACACACACCTCACAGGCCACACAGGTTCTAATCATCCCTCCCTTTGGGGGGTGCAAGTGCCGCCTGCATCTGTCTGCATGGGAGATGTGGGTGATCCAGCTATATGTGAGCTCGTGCTGCCCCGTGCAAACCCCCATGTCCATGCAGAGTGGAAGCCCCCTGTGAGACCACAGACATCCCCTCAGGGGTCCCTGCTTGCCACCCTGGCTGTCCCTTGCTGGGGTACTATTTTCCCCAGAGCCACAGGGAAGGGAGGATGCTTAACACAGCCAAGGCAGCCTGGACAGGGTGACTTCTGGCAGCACCAAACTAGGTTTAAACTACTGCTCTGTTTCAGTGACTCTTATTTTTGCACTAATGAGTGTAGCATCAGCTCCAGGTAAATTCTGACTATTTCCATTTAAAAATTACTAGTCTGTTATATAGAGTTTGTGCATATATTTATTTGCATTGTTTGTGCATATATTTATGTACATTTATATATATTGAGCATTTCTGTGTTGTTGATGAAATGACTGCTCATTTTATCCTTTATTTACTTATTTTTAAAAGACACAAATTTCACATACTGTGTTCAAAGGTCTAATCACTTGTTCTGAAATTGTTCATAGCTGTTTTTCTCTATCTAAAAAATACAAAGTTCTTTGTCTACCTTGTAAGTGTTTCTTACTACACCAAAACAACAGCTGCCTTAGCATTGTTGAGGGCTGGGCAAACTGTTTTCTAGCCTCAGCACTGATCAGCATGGTGTGGATTTATCTTTGCAGACTGGCTTCAGGCTCACATAACCAGTCCCAATAGTACAGCCTGCTGATGGCATTGAATGATAAAAATAGAAGAATTGTTTGGCAAGAAGTGAGGAACCTGAAAATATTTGCCTTGCCTAATATCTTGAAGCACAGATTGACTTTAACCTGAATTTTTTAGTAAAAAATATAAACCTGAAAATTTTGCACAGATGTTGGGATTCCCCCTTCACTAGATTACACTGAAATAACAAAATAAGGCAAAAGAAACTTGCAAAACCAGGAATGTGAAAATTAAGGAAAATTTTCCTGTAGTTTTGTATTCATATGTTATTGATTTTGATGTTGAAGGACATGTGGGCTTTGAAGGAAGACTTTTCACAATTGCAGGCATTTTTGGTGGCTGTACTTTGAGAGGATTGCCAAATATCTGAGAGGAAATGACTGAATCCTGAAGCATTTTTCTGATTGGCAGGATCTGGGACATTTCTTTGCTCTACCTAGCTGCTGTATATATTTAATTAAATTTGGAGAAACTTCATAGGTCTAAGAGGTTTACTTTCCCTGTAGAACTCAATCAACAGGATTAAGCTTCATAAAGGAATTGGAGGGACAGATGGGCAGACACAAATTCTCTAATGACTTTTAAGATGCTAGTTTTAAAAGAGATAAAGAAGTAAATGCTTTGAGGGTTTTGCTAACAGTCATATTTTTTCTCATCATTGAAGAAACAAAACAAAAACAAATCCAAATGTAAAATTTGAATTAAAAAATGAGGGGCGTTCATTATTCTTGGTATTTTTATCAGAAAGAGACATATCAGCTCTACCTTTTAATGATTTAGCGCACTAAATATTGGAGGATTTAAAGCATTCTAACTTTCATTTAAAACTATTCTGCAGGGTTTTCTTAGTACTGCCAGCATTTTCATTACAAGCAACTTCCCATAATGTTAAAAAAATTCTCTGTGATTTAAAAGAAATAAAATTATGGTTGTTCTGTAATATGTAAATAGAGGTTTAGATTAATTAACCCAAGACTGCATAAAAATTAATGAAGAATATGAAGTTAAAATCCATAAATATGATATAGTAGTATGTCACTACTAGAGGCAAAAATATCATTATTTAAACTCTGGAAGCGTTATATATGTTAAGAATCCTTTTTCTATGGAATTTCATACTTAGTAGGAGAGGACATCCAGAAAACACAGAACTCTTTTTTATAAAACATATGCTTTCTCAAAGCCTTTTTTTTATTTCCTCCCTTATCTCCTCTAAGTTGGCAGCAATATTATTCTTAAGGACCAAGATTCTTCAAGGTTGCAACAACCTTCCCACTGAGTCAGTGGATACTAAGCTGCAGTTTTTCGGGTCTGTACATGATTTAAAAAAGAAACTCCAATCACTGACCCACCTGAAATAATCAAGCAAATAGTTCGATCTTGCACCCTCACTTTGTGCCGTGATACTACTGACTGATCACTGAAAAAAGTTGATTACTTAGGATAGACAATTTTTTTTCCAGAGAAGATGCACTGATTGCTCTTTATGAGGCAGAAGCTTTTCAGCTGTTTACTTCAAAAAATTAGGTTATTTTTTCCACTACTGAAACTGTTGTTGTCATCAGTTAAAAGTGTGTGGTAGTGTATCCTTTCCATTTGTTTCTAGACATTTAAATGTATATTGCTGTATGTCTGACTTCCACGTTTTCTTCCTCCTATTGACCTTCCTTTTGCTGAGACATCAGAAATAATTTTAAGCTCTTCACTTTGTGCAAGTACCAGTGAACCCAAAATGAAATAACACCAGTGAAATGTCAGAAATGGGTAGTGTCAAACTATCAATCAGTTGATAATCCTGACAACATTAATTCTAGCTAAGTTCAAAGGATGATCTAGGAAGAATATTTCAGTGCTACAGCCCTTCAAATTAAGAAAAACTATTTTGCAGACATTTAGTGCATCATGTTAATTTTGCAATTAATAATATTATAATTTATATAGAAATAAATGTTAAAGTCAGACAGCTTTATCCATCATGCCCTTCACAACTTAAATTCTGACAGAGATAGTCAGATACCCAAGTTCCTAAATAATGTACTGAACAGAAAATTTCTTTAATACCACAAAGAATAAGCTTACACACCAAAAAGCTATGCAAACCACTCTATTATCCAGTTAATTCTGAGTTCTGCTGGGCAGCTTGATGACTAGACTTTGTCTCATTTTTCTGGAACTTCTCAATAACAAGACAAAAGGAAAGTGGCTCAGTGATTCCAAAGCTGAAGACAGAGGTGAAAACTGGTTTTTATTATGTCAGAAACAGATATACAGATCACAATTACATAGGTCCAATGCAAAGGAATATAGGATAGCAGGGTGAATCTGTGCTGCTTTGGTCACTGTAAAGCATCTCTCATCTTCACATTCAAAAATCTTAAGGCCCTAATTGTCTGATTTGCTAAACAAGCCATTCTTTCATGTTTTACTTTTTCTTCTCTGATCATTCTTCACACTTCTTTCACTGAGTTCCCATTTTCTGATAATGAGTCATATACAATCAGACAGAGAAAGTCTTGGCTGTGCTCTGCTTGAACACTTACCTATCATCAGTAAATATCCCCTGACTGATACATTATGTTTTCATTTGTACTGCGTGCTCTTACATCAGATTGATAGTGCACATCAAACAGGCTATCAACTAACGGTAACAGCTTCACCCACAAACATTGTTCATGGTGGTAATTCTTGTTACCAGTAACTAAATTCATCATAATTCTTTACTTTATTAATTGTTTTAGGAAACACCTTATTTCAGTCTTTTGGGTCTTTGCATGCTCTGTATGGTTTATTTCTCATCTTCTGCACTGCTTATGTCTTCTGATGGTGTTGTATTCTCAGTTTAGCAACACATTCTTATGGCAAAGTCATTAAAGCAGACATCAGCTAACTTTGATATCAAGACTGGCTTGTGAGGAAAAAAAACAAGTCATCTCTTTTGTTTCTGAGCAATCTCTTATAATTTCCCCTTTAATCTGTTCCTAGTGCACCATTCAATTTCTACTACTCTAAACCAGTTTAACAAGTAGTCTATTATACAGCAACAATTTTTTATGCTTGGCTAAAAATGTTATAGATATTTTTCAATTTCTTTGTCTAGAAAATCGATTATATTTAACAAGCAAAAGCTATCATGTCATACTGTCATGTTCCTCTGCATTCCATTTTTTCCTTTTTATGTATCTAAATTTTTCTAATTATTCTTTCCCATTGAACTACTAGTTTTCCATATGACTGAGGGTAGGTTAGCAGCTTAGTCCCTACCTGAATTACTGCCCCTTGTAAATATCATATTTGTAGTCCTCAAATCAAGTGTTCATATACTCAGCATGATGAATATTGATACAAATGTTACAATTTATCCAGTGTAGCCCGGAATTCTGCAATGGGATTAATCTATTTTACAATATACACTTGAGATTCAGTTTACCTTCTGTGTACTAATTCAGATTATAATTTGTTTCTTTACATATTTGCTTCAACTGTGCAACCTCTGCATCTTCTGTTTCATATCCTCCTTTTCAGTGAAAAGCAAGGTATACATAAAATTTTTCATTTTTGTTTCTTTTCTACATATTGTTAAAACTATTAATCATGTTCACATTTTGAACTCAGGTTGGATTCAGCTTGATTTTTGACAGCTTGCATTTTGCCCTTATTTTATTTGAATCATCTTCTGATTTGTAAGACCTTTGTGGTGTTTATTTGACTTCTTGCATTCACAGTAGATGCTCAGTTTACACATGATATCTTTGTTAAAGTTGATATTTATTTAATTCAGTGTGAATTCTTTCCCTTGTTTTCTCCTTTTTCAATTTACAGATGACTTTATTAGCTTTGTTTTGGTGATTTTACTTTATTTTTGGTTAAATATATTTGAAGCTTCAAGGAAATTCAAGTGTTTGTTTTGCTAACTGATTTTCATTATTTTTTTTTAAAGCTTTCTGATTAGAAATCATAAAGGGAGAAAACAGGAAATATATTCACTGATTAAGAAAAGAGAAATTTAAATCCGAGAAATAGACTTTCAGAAGTACAGATGTCCATGCCAGTGCAAATACAGTAATGCTGAATACAAACTTAAGGCTCAGTTAAATGCTTCTTTCTACTTCATGTGTGTGAGGATGTTTGTGTGTCCCTCTTAGAACAGTTTGTGAAATTAATTGATTTGAGAACCATCATCCCCTGCAAGGTATACAATTATTATTCTCAGTTGGAGATGGCTAAACAGACACTCAGGGTAAATGACACGTCCAAAGTTCATCTTTGGACATGCAACTTTAAGCTCCTGAGTGACAGTCTGGTACATTATACTACCTTCCCAGCCCTTTTACTGTTGCTCCGGGGATAGAAGTCTCCAGGGTCACCTCATTGGGACTTACTAGCACTTATAGAGGGCTCACAAGACAGAGGGAGAGCAACTTTTTACATGGGAAGATAGTGATAGGACAAGGGGAAGTAGTTTTAAAACAGAAGAGGAGAGATTTGGATTAGATATAAGGAAGGAATTCTTTACTGTGAGGGTGGTGAAGCACTGAATAGGTTACTCAGAGAAGCTGTGGCTGCCCCATCCCTGGAAGTACTCAAGGCCAGGTTGGATGGGGCTTTGAGCAACCTGGTCTAGTGGAAGGTGTCCCTGCCTATGGCAGGAGGGTTGGAACTGGATGATGCTTAAGGTCCCTTCCTATCCAAGTTATTCTGTGATTTGCATGCATCTTTATTACTACCCACCTCTACCTACCTCGCATTTAAATTTACCTGTTCCAAATGGACCCTGATCAACAATTATTATCACAACAATAGCATGAACTTTCAACAGAGACCTTTGCAAAGTCAACAAAGAGAGCTCCATGGTGACTGAAAATCAATAGGGCAGAGAGAAGAATAAAAATTATTTTTGTAATGACTTCTTTTGAAACAAATATTCGAGTTGCATGAGAACTCATGACTCAAATAGTGTTGCACAGTCTTATGAATAGTAATGAAATCAAATCCTAAACAGAGGTATTAGATTTTAATTGAGCTATTCTTTAAAAGGCTTTTTTTTTCACAGTGTCAAGGTCATATTCTCACAGATAAGAAGTTTATTATACGAGAACAGTGATAATAGACACTGGAGACATATTGAGTATATGCAGCATGGTACATGAAAAAAGAGAGAAAATATACTGAAAGCAATAATTGAAGCATACACAGAAGATATTCTCATTTATAAATAGTTTAAATTATTTAGGCATACAAGAGTTTGCTAAGCAGAGGGTGTATAAATTATGTTTTTGCTGAACATAACTTTTGTTACTCTCCAAAACTTATTCTTCTATTAAAATGAAGCTTAAATGCAATTCAGTTTTTAAATATATTTTGAAATTTCCTTGAAGATGGATGTGTTATTGCAAATGTAATCCTGATGCATTTGTAATCAGGTTATATATACTAGATATTAATTGTCTTTAACTGCGAGTCTGAATAACACTGTTTTGAAGAGCCAAAACATGTTGGCTATGAGGACTTCTCAAGGCTGCTCTAGACTCTGCAAAGCCTTTAAGTATGAGCTACACTTTAAATACATTAGTAATATCATCTCCTTAAGGGGGTTCAATCATTTACTGCTGAAGCCAATGAGATTTAAGCAAGTGCATACATGCTTTTGTATAACAGTTCCTTTGCTTTCCTATTTTTTTACATTATACTGGGACTCATGTTGGTTTATGTTACCCTGTGGAGTACCTGGCACTTAGTGACTGCCTCATCCAAAATTTGTCCTACGTATAGCTGATTTTTGTGATACTACTTCTAGTGTCTTCTTAGGTTTCATAGCACATCCTTTTTTTTCCAGTGTTGTGGGTTGTTAACCATCATAGATTCCAATGGTCCATTCCACAGGGAAAAGTCATATGGGTCTGTGGCAGGCATTTTCTAAGTAAGCTGTGGGCTGTGCAGAAAAATGCACAAAACCAGGTTCTCCTTGTTAAACTGGCTACATCAAATGAGCAAATACCTTTTCCTGAAATGGAACCCAGTTTTAACTCCTCCAGAATCTTCTGCCTGAATGCACACCAAAACACCTGACTCCCAATTTGCAATGCTTCACAGAAAATGTATTTTAAAAAAATGCGTGTGTCACAGTCCTTTCTGATTTATTGGCATAATTTCCATTGCAGAGAGGGTGCCATTGTCTTTTTTTCTCGTTTAACCTTCCAATAATCATACTTTGTTTATTTCATCCAGAAGCATCACTAATAATTAAAACACAATGCACTCATACGAAAAGGAACAGATAATATTCATGGAACAAAATTAGAAAATATTCATATGCCCATATGTCTCACAGAAATTGCTATCCCATTAGCTGTTAACTTTCTGTTACTCAAAATTGGAGTCAATTTACTCCTGACATGTCCATGCAAACAACCTAAGTTCTATAATAGCTTATCCATAATTTTCTATTCAGGAATAATTTCATGCACAACTACAGAGTATTACAAAATCTGTGTCAAGATTTCACTTCTTGCAGTCTCACATCTTCACTGTTGACATATGTTGGTAATCATAACTGACATCAGCATTTCCAGAAAAACCAGTCTTATGTCATTGTTTTTCTCATTCCAGTACTTTCATAATTCTGCATGCATCTCCTGCATTTGTGTTACATCAGTATTACATTTGGAACTGTCTCTATGTCAGTTCTCCATTAAAAATTATTTATCAACACAGGCATTTAAACTAAGCACTCAGATATATTTCTAACACTCAAGTAAAAATCTCCTTCACTGAATCTTGGGTTTTTCTGGTAGTATCAAAAACCATGTTATACATTCAGAAGAGTTTTTCCTCTTATAGTTCACATTTAACATATTAATTATTTTAAAATGTGGATAATGAATTAATTGATATATACATAGAATTGCGCAGAATCTAATACCAAAGATATAAATCTGATGACCTTTTTTTCTCACATATTGGAACTGTTAACTGTTTTGATTACATAAGGATTCCAAACATTAATTCTATTACTCTTGGTGGAGTATATTAGGATAAACTCTTTTTTTCTTTTTTTTCCCCCCGTTTTTAATATATATATACGATTTTCTTTTTGTCACTCTGAAAAGTTTAGTAAATTCTGAAGCAATATAAATATTTTCAAAGCCTGCTGAAAACCCTACTTACTTTTGCAAGAAGTTCTTATCTATTGCTTCATGGCTATGCAGGATTTCTCTGAGCCATGAGACAAAGATAATCTCACAGGAGCTCCTTCAAATTCTGTGGAATTCTAGGTGGCAGTTGGAAGAATTACCATGCAAATGGTCCCCATTGCACTGAAAATATGTCACATTTATTTCATATTGTAATTTTAGCCATAAGCATTAGGTTAACTGGGTTTTTTTGGTTTTCTTTTTGCCTCCTATAGTTTATTGCAGCAGATTCAGTTATCACAGGAACGAGGAAACCTTATAAAAGTTTTACAATTACATATTCATCCTTTGCTTTGAACTTAACTAGAATTTCTAGTGGTTTCAATGTACTGATGTCTGAAATGCCACTGTTCACACTGAGCTTCAAAACGAATATATGTCCACAGTGCCTTATATACTATGTGGTCTAAGGATTAATTTTGAGCAAATACCAATTATTAAATGTGATTTCTTCTTTCCTTCCTCTTAGCCTTGGTTACAGTGTAATATTCATACTGATTAAAGTTTTTGTATATTTACTGGTTGCAAAAGAACAGTTCTTTTTCTCTGCAATTTTATTTATTCATGACCTATTGTCCATCTTCTTTTGTGCTTATTAATATGGTATATTTAAAAGCACCGATGTTTGGATGGATGGAATTTATAGGAACTGTACCATAACCAGTTTTCACACCATGAAGACTTTAAAACCTGCAATGGCCTATGTGGCAGAGGAAACATGACTGAAATTATTTCTGCTTACACTAAACCAGAGACAAACCTTGATATTAAGTAAGAGTCTGTACATCTGAGTAAGGTATTCAGCATTGTACCTAGGCCACATTATAGACCAATAATAGACATTTCACTGAAAGGCCTAAGAAGTACTGAAATAGTCATCTAATGGGAATTACATCCCTACATGTGTTTTCTGCTAAAACTAAATGGTTGACAACCAACATAAGAGCTTTGATACAGAAAGTTTTATACCCTTTCTTCTGTCTTTTCTAAATTCATTAAAGTTATGGTAGATGTGTGGAAAAATTTTTTCTGATTTGGTTTTCAGGAGACATAATAATTTACATTTGATCTTAAAACCAAAATAAATTGCACCATGGAATAGCATTGGATGAGTAGTGATATTCATCTTTCAAAAAAAAAATTCTGCTTTTCCTTCTAAACACAGTGTTTTCTTCCAATATGCTAAAAATGCTAATATATCTTCCAAGGTCTATTAAGAGAATCATTTGGACTTTCTGGGCATCTATCTTCTTTTTTTTTTTTTTTTTTCTGTAGTTATTAAAAATAAAGAGGTACCTTTCTGAAGTTTCTTTCAATCATTTTCATGTGTGCTAAAGAGGAAACATTTTGAAGGAGTAATTTTCTGACTTTTAATGTCATGCATCCTGTTTTAAGAAATTATTACAGCCCAGCAGATTATGTGGTTCCTATTTTCCCCCTGTAGAACCCAGAGAGCAAGAGACTCTTCCAGAGAATGGTCCAGGTTGAGAATATGAACTATGTGCTTGTGCAGGGTTACACGTCTCCACTATCTCAGACTCTACCCTGAATGCCATCAGATAAACCTCCAGGAACGGGGAAGAGATTGTAGAGCTTCAGGTGCACTCAGAGCCCCAAGACCGTCTCCATGTGTTAGCCAGAAATTTTGGAAAGGCTGTACCTGCTGTTGAACCCTCATGATTTCACAGTTAAAGCACAGAGCTCACAGACTCATGGAATCATAGAATAATTTGGTTTGAAAGTACTAGAGAGATTACCTGGCTCCAGCCCCCCCCCACACGCAGGGACATCTTTCACTAGACCAGACTGCTTAGCAACCTGTTTGAACTGGTCTTGAACACTTCCAGGGATGGGATACCCACAGATTCTCTGGGCACTCTGTTTCAATGCCTCACCACCCTCACAGTAAAGAATTCCTTCCTAATACCTAAACTAAATCTACTCTCAGTTTAAAAATATTACCTCTTATCCTATCATTACATGCCCTTGTCAAAAGTCACTCTCCAGCTTTCTTGTAGCCCCTTTAAGTACTGGAAGGCTGCTAAAATATCCCCCTGGAGCCTTCTCTTATCCAGGCTGAACAACCCCAACTCTCTCTATGTCTTCATAGAAGCGGTGCTCCAGCCCTTGGATCATCTCTGTGGCCCTCCTCTGGACTTGCTGCAGCAGGTCCACATCCTTTTATGTTGGGGGCCCTTGAGCTGGACTCAGAATTCCAAGTGGGGTCTCATGAGAGCAGAGCAGAGTGGGAGGGGATCCCTTCTCTCAACCTGCTGGCCACGCTTCTTCTGATGCAGCCCAGAATATGTTTGGCTTTCTGGTCTACAGGCACACATTGTTTGGTCATACTGAGCTTCTTGTCATCTAACATCCTCAAGCCTTTCTCCTAAGGGATGCTGTCAATCCTTTCTCCACACAAACTGTATTTTTGCTTGGGATCGTCCTGAGCTTGCACTTGGCCTTGTTGGACTTCATGAAGTTCTTACTGGCCCACCTCTCAAATCTGTCCATGTCCCTCTGGATGGCATCCCTTTCCTCTAGTGTGTCATCTGTACCGCACAGCTTGGAGATATAATGAGATATATTGCAAAGATCAAATGAAAGATGCTCTGCTTCCCACATCCCCTTGAGGTCAGAGGCAAATTGTGCTCACATGCATATATAATGGAGTCTTGTGAATATGATGTGCTGAGGTTTTACCTACATGCCTTTCATGTTTCCTGTCATCTATTGAAGAATTGCAGGCAAATTAACCCTCAATCAACATGACTGACAATATGTAGATTTTACTTTGTTCTCTCTGACAGCAAAAATAGCCTACAAATCAGTCATTCCCCTCAGTCTTATCTTTTTCCTTTAATGCTATTGTCCATTCAGATGGTAGTCTTCATTTACTTGTTTGTTGCAAACAAATGTCAGATGAACCTGTCAAATGAGGGCTGTTTGAGACAACCAGTCAACACTTGGTTTGTATGATTGATTAACTACTCCAGGATTTTCAGAAACAATCAGGACTTAATGCTTAACAAGAAATGGGAATGAATTTTGAAAATATATGAGAATGATAAATAAAAGGTTTTCTACCCATTTATCTCTCTGAAAGCAATTCAGGATTTTTAACATCTGGGCCTTCTTACAGACCAGTTAATGGTCATTTTTATCACAGTTTTCAGGATGCACTTACTAATGTTATGATCCATTACTTAAACAAAGATTGCAGCCTTTACTATGTTTATAGCATACTGAAAACTGGAGGTTCATTTAGGTACATAAAGAGTCCATGAATGTGTTGAATCCATGGCTTTAAGGTGGCATTCCAGGGAAATTTACTGGAAGTTCCAGCCAGAGCTCATTTCATTCTCAGTCCTTGACTGATAGAATTTTTATAAGAAGGCAGAGATCTTGGCTATTTTTTTGAGGAGTAGTTGTCCAAGGAGTACATAAGAGATCAAGATTATAACAAGGTGATAATCAGGACTATGAAACAGGAAAGCACTGCAAATTTTTCCTTTTCACTTTTCCTTTCTTTTTCCTTTACTCCTCTATTTTCCTCTTCCCTTTCATCCTTTTGTCTTTTTTTAATCTCTCTTTTTAATCATATGTACAAGAGCATTATTAAAATGTGTGATTCCTTCCCTGAATGAATGAGAAAGCATTTAGTTCTTAAATTTTATATTTTCCTTTACACATTTACTCAAAGTAATTGCATTAGAGTGCACTCAATTTTTTTTTCCACAGGTCCCCTTTCAAAACTGTATGTTTATAGTGATTGAATGTAAGTAAATATATGCAGCTCTATGAATAAATGTTGGAAATGAACATTTCCTTTCACTGAAGGTTGTTTCCTGAGATCATAAAGCAGGAATTCCAGAAAATACATGGGCATTGCTACAGTCATTCACTATAGTCACTAAATGATACAGTTGGAACAGATTTTTACCTCTTTGCCTGTACTTTGCAGACCAGTTACAGGAAGAAATGGTTAAGGGCACAGTAATGCGTTGGACTGTGACTGCTGACTCACCTCCTGCTCAGATTTTGGCTAACACAGAACTCATGATAGGGCCTGATGTGTGTTGAGAGCAGCTCCTTTAGGTCAAAGTGAGCTCAGGACATGGTGGTCAGAAAGGTCTAATGGTCATTACACAACCATTATCACTGCAGCTTGCTCTCTTCTGTGGCCGTTATCCTTCTAGTCTGATTGTCTGGCAGTTTCTTTCAGAATCTGATAACTAGTGGAAATGGTATAGAGAAAGCATAACTCTGGAGAAAGACTGACCTCCACCTCACTACAGCTTCCTTCCAGGTAGTTGTATAGAACAATGGTACCCACTGAGCTTCCTGTTCTCCAGCCTAAACAAACCCAGCTCTCTCTGATGCTCATCATAAGATTTGTGCTCCAGACCCTTCACCAGCTTTGCTTTCTGTACATGCTCCAGCATCCCAATATCCTTGCAGTGAGGAGCCCAGAACTGGACACAGCACTTGAGTTCTGGCATCATCAGTGCTGAGCACAGGGGAGTAATCACTGCCCTCGTCCTGCTGGCCACACTATTGCTGGTACAAACTAGGATGCAATTGGCTTTCTTGGCCACCTGGGCACATTGCTGACTCATAAATATCCATCTTGTTTGCCTTTCCCTCTCATTCTTACCCAGAAACATTCAACTCTTTTGTCACCATCATTAAGCTCTGGACAATCAAAACACTTTCTAACACACAGAGCTACCCCACCGCCTCTTCTTTCTTGCCAATCCCTTCTGAAGAGACCATAGCCATGCACTGCAGAGCTACAACCTCCTTTGCCCTTTCATTTGAGATTAGCTTAGTCGTTTAGAACATGGTGCTAATAAAACCAAGGTTGTGGGTTTGGTCACTGTATGGGCTATTCACTTAAGAGTAGGACTCAATTATCCTTATGGGTTCCTTCTAAGTCATAGTGTTCTGTGATTCTGTGATTTCGTAGCATAAGAAAAGGGAATGTGACTTAAATGCTCTTTCTCTTTCCTGGCTGAGTTCAGGTACGCAGATGAGCAAACAGGCTGATCCTCTGTTTTAAAGTATCACATGCAAACATCCATGTTCATGCTGGTGGTCGTTTTGCATGTTGTCCTTTACTTCCTCCACAACAGCTGCTCATTTTCCTGTAGGCATTATGAAGAAAGTCATACTTGCTATTTCACTGCCAAAACCCTCCTTCCTTCCTTTTCAAATTCTCAGCCCACAGAAAACATTCATAAAGGTCACACAGGCACATGTGATATCAATGTTTGTGTGAATCCATGCTTGTATGCATATTCATGCCACTTTCACATTTGACAAATGTTCCAACAAACAGAATTTCTCTCATATGAGTGCTTTAAAGTAAATAAATGTGGTCATAACTATCATGGAAGTATTATTCTTGCATTTGAGGGGAAATACAATTACAATAGCTTTTTGCTGGGCAACAATCAGTATGAATGAATTTGTCATGTCATGAAGAGTGAAGGCAATGAGCAAATATTCCATGAAGCTATATCAGCATAGAGACCAGCCAAACATTCTTGGATTACTGAGCATGTACTGCATTGGGACTAACTTCAAGGACTAATTTGCCTGTACAGCAGGTCAGATATTTCAAGCCTGTACCACTTCGGTTTCTTTTTTACTGAGAACTAAATCTGCCAAAAAATGCCATAAATTAAACTATTTTTAAAAGTTGATCCCTCTACCCTTTTCCTTGTTTTCATGAGATCATGAGTAAAGAATACGGCAGAAAATTATGCTAATGCATATGAAACTTCCATTTCAAATATGGTGTCTTACAGGAAGTGACCAGGAAAAAATGTAGATCAACAGGGGGCAGACAGAAAAACAAAAAGTTGAAAAGATTTCCTTTTCTCTGCAAGATCCAGCCAAGTTTTAGGTGAGTTTCTCTGTAGGGTTCCATAGCTTTGTATGAACTTCAGGCAGAGACACAGTGTGACTACCAGCAATTTTTGTTAGTTTGCCATACTCTTCCACTTCTAGGAGCCTGTGGACAGATTATGAGCACTAGTTTTGTAGAAGCTAACTAGCATTGTACTTGTTCTAGCATAGTCTGGCATATACAATTTTCAAAAATGTTAATTACAATTTTATTAAAAGAAAATTAATAAGCCAGAGACTCAAATAACAGATATTGGTATTAGGCCACCAGTAAGTGTTACAGAAAAGGCATAAACTAAAAGTCAAGAGATGGGTTGGGCCATTTAGATGTTTTCTTGAAGCATAGAGCAGTGACTTCTCTGTTATTTTTTTTTTTCCTCCCAGTTTTCATCTATAATAACTGCTTAGGAAGAAAGTTTGCTGAAGTATTGTCTGGCATATTAGGGTCTGAATCTCATTATGGAAATATTATGCAGATTTCTAAAGAACCAGATGCAGTTGCAAAGTAGAGAAAAAGAATACATGGTTAAATGATTGCTTTCATATTATGGGACCTAACATATACATATCTCTCTATGGTGATTTTAAAAGACAGGGTAGAAAATTATAAGCTTTCCTCTTCCAAGTATATCACTACCAATTAGTATGTGACTGAGAAGAAATTTCTTTCTTAATTACTAATTTCTTTCAAATATTGTTTTCATAATTTAATTTTATTTACTATTATCTTTATCCTTTGGCTCTTCCTTCCACTCATCACAATCTCATCAGAGTCATAAGTTTTTATTATGTTTTCTTTTCCAGTATGACTAACTCACATTCTCCTTCGGAGAACATATTTAGTACTCATTTACAACTGCAAAATACAAGCCAATCTGTTGGATTTCAACAATTTAAATCAAGGGCAAAAGAGTCTTTACTGTGCTCTCTTCTCAAACATATTAGAAAACCAACTGTTTCACAAGTTACAGGGTAAATTCTTAGCTACATTCTCAGAAATCTTTTTTTATAGGTGAATTTATTCCACAAAAAGATGATCAAAGCCTAATTAAAATTTAAAAGAGAAGCATTTTAAGATTTATACTTATTAAAGAGGTAAGAAGATGAAACAAAAGCTTCCATTTCAGCACAACAGTCCAAGAAAAGAAAAATAGTCTTCATGAGTGAGGAAGCCCAGTTTATACTAACCTGGTAGCATGTTACATGTGGCTACTTTTATTGCATCAAAAGAAGAACATGATACAAAAGTTAATTCTGATGGCATAAGACTATGTATGAGCCAAATATGGAGATAATAATATACTTTTATGGCAATTTTTCTGTATTGCAAAAAGCAATGAACTAGATGTCTTAGAAAAAAAAAAAAAGAGGAAAGATTCAAGTACAGTTTTTCTCTCTTAAAGCTAAGTAAAAGTTAAATATACTGCTGGACCACATGAAAAACTTAGAAATCTAATATTTTCTGATACAAGTCTGTCTTATTTTTGTCAGTATGTCTGTTCTCCTTTTTATAGCATGCAGTATTTGCATGCTCCTCTCCCCAGGTGAAGACTTCACCTTGGGTTATGACAGCACGGGAATCTCATAAAAATCAAGGCTGAAGTCACCAACAGGAATAGCATTCTTTCTAATTAGTAAGCTGTTCTCTCATGGTGTTGTGAAGGCAGGGAAGGGATATCTGAAGAAACCAAGATTTCTCTTCACACAGTCAGTACTGGCAAGAATATTTACAAGGAAGATAAATTCTCCCGGAGTACATGGAATTAAATCCAATCAGAATATGATGTTCTGTAAAATGATAGTTGCTTATTTAGGACCCAGGTAGAAAATAGTAAAGTGAGTGCTTAAATCAAACCCATTTTTTGAGTGAATGCTCTCTGTAAGCATGTGCTAAATTTATGTTTATTTATGAAAATTTTACTGATTCCTGAGCACCTATAATAAACTGTCAAGCTCCTTTGACTAACACTGAAACAGATATTGGGAGTATATGTATTGATGGATGAAGAACAATCAAAATGAACAAATTTTTGTGTTACTTCTGCACACAGACATGCGCCTACTGAGCACATTTCAACTCCATGTTTTAAGGTAATCTGTAATTATGCTTGTAGAAAACAGTCAACGTAATGTGAATTATTGTGTGACTATGAAAAGATTGCTTAAAACTGTCTTTTCATAAATATCAGTCAGTTGTAAATGGTGCTTGCAGGACCCACAGAATCCATACCACCCCCTCTTGTTCTAGTTTCCAGGTAAATGTTGAAGTGGTATCTTGCAATTTTATTGACTAGATTCAGTTGGTGCAATGCTCTATATATGTGAATGTTCACTTGTAGTTTAACCAAAAGAGAGAGAGCAGGCCAGCATACCGGAAGTATAAAAAATTCCTCTGCATAAATGGAGGTTTTAGAAGCTCTTTGAAGTTAAAAAGTTGCCTCGAGGCATATTAGTCAGGACACAATGGTAATGTAAACTTTTTCAAGTACAGTTGTTCCTTTTTAGCATTCCTGCCACCCACATGGAAGCAGCTTGAACTGAACAGCTACACTTTTTCTGTTGGGATCACCTTTGTCATTATTTTATGCAGTATTGAATTGAAGGACTGTCAGCTCAGTTCTGTTCAACAGGCACGTGTTGTATATCCACATGACTTACTCAGACCAGACTTCCTGGTTCACAGGTTTCCTAGACAAGACAGCTCATTGCTGAAAATTACACTTTTCTATTCATGTGGCATTTTTCAGTGCAACCCTTAAATAAAAGCACGTGTATTTTTTCAGTAATAAAATATTTGTTCATGCAGTGAAGAACATGATTCTAGCAAGTAAGCAAGGAGAGTAAAATAGCTGAATGTGTAGGACATATAAACTCTAATACTGAATAAGCAGAACTTCAGTTACTTTTACAATTACTACAACCCACTTACTAAGCTGCTTTCTAGTAGCAGTAAAATAAACATTTTCTGAAGGGAAGAAATAGTGTGTTTTGTGTTCTCCGGCAATTACTATGTAACATATTATTGTTCTAGCTGTCAGTTCTCAAAATCTGTTGTACAGCTTAAGGACCATTATAATACATACCTAAAGCCTTACTCTTTGTCAGAAAGGAAAACAAGGTAAAAACTTTTTATCCCTTACACTATGTTTTTATTAAAAAATATATTTCGCTTAGATAAAATGCTATTCAACAAATGCAAGTTGGTGATTTTGTTGCTTTGTCATATAATTTATTCACCTCACTCTTGTAGTATTCAGACACCATGAACAGAATACATTATTCAACAAATACGAACAATTACTCCATGAATAATTTAGTTGATGAATATTTTATTCTTGTGTTAAGACCAGATCCATGTGAGGGAAGCTATATTTGTGCACAGCCTGCTGGACCTTTATGGAAAGTTCGTAGAAACCCAACAGCTGATATAGAACTTTTGTAGTTTTGGTGTGGAGAGAGAGGTAAAATGCGTCATGATGGAGTCTGAACCCTGTAGAAAAAGAAGTGATTGTGTATCTTGGTATTATTATTTAATTAATGTCTGGGTTTGATTGGAGTAAGCAATGAACTAGCCCGAAGTACAGAATGACTGACATCAAATGGGTGAGTGTTAAGCATGGCAGGTAGCTACAGAAGAAACATGAGTAACGATGCAGCTAATTTAAAACAAAACAAAGGACAAACCAGATGAAATGAGGGGGGGAAGAAAAACTGAAACAAGAACTCAAGAGACCTCTAAATGTCAGGATTTAATGGACTTCAGTTCTGGAATTTCTTCTTAAATAAAATATGTAAAGATATGATATGACTGCAGCTACATCTTCATCTATCAAGTTAAAATATTCAGTGTGTGACTAGGTCTTCTTGCCTCTCTCCAGACAGCACCTTCCAGAAGTCAGATAACTCATATGTACTAATATGAACATCATTCTCTAGATCTGGCAAAAGATCTGCTAGACATAGATGAATAGCCTGATCCATGATAGGCTGATGCATTTGCCTGTAAAAAATTTTGTTCTTCACAACAGTAGAAACCCATGTGGTTTTTAATAAGAATTCTCTCATAGTTATAACCTCACTGGAAACACAGCCCCATCTGTGAGGATCTCATATATTTGGGAGCACGCCTTCCAAACAACAGGACATATATACATATGACAATCGATTAATAAGGCACAACAGATGCTTCTTATATGATCTCCCCATGTTGTAAGACCCAGTGGATATAATCTCACACAATGAATCTCTATATCACTAACAGTTCTGCACACAAGAAATGTGGAAACTATTAACCTGGAAATTATAACGGAATTTTGTGAATCCCAGTTCTGTGGCTTCATTACAAAATCAATCCTTTTCTCCCATGTACTTACATATGCATAGACTACGTTCTTGTAACCCATTCTATATACTACTGGCTTGGTATCTATTGATGGATAGTTTATCAGATAACTTCCTTGAAAATGCAGCGACTGTTGCCTTAAAAATGTTCACTAAATGCAGACTTTCGTAAAGGTGAGGCCATCTTCTGTTTAGATAAAATGATTATAAGTGTTTGCTTTTGAGATCATAATAACCTCTGTATCACTTCTCCTGCAAGTACATAATTAACCTGTCAGCCCACCCTACAGTAATAAGTGTGATAGACAGGAAATATATTAGGAAAGAACCTGTGTGTGATATGCTTGCAAGCCCTACCTTATCCTTCAAATATTTTTCTTTTGATTAGCACTCAGGTAACGTCAGACCTTAATGAATTAGCATATAACTGTTACCAGTATACATTATTTTTTCACTCTGAATTCCTCATTCAGATGAGGTATTAAATATCTGCTATGGGTATATTGGGAAAAAAAAAACCAAACCAAAACAAAACAAAATAAGCTGGAAAAACAAAACAAAATAGCTGAAATTTGAAGCTAGACAAATGCCTTCAAACTGAAATTGTGCAGATTTAAGTAAGATATTAGGAAGCATTTCTTTATTCTGAGGGTGGTGAGACACTGGAACAAGTTACCCAGAGAAGTTGTGGGTGCTCCATCCCTGGAAGTGTTCAAGGCCAGGTTGGATGGGGTTCTGATCAAGCTGGTCTAATGGAAGGTGTCCCTGCCCATGGAAGGGAGGTTGGATCTAGATGCTCTTCAAGGTCCCTTCCAACCCTAGCCATTCTATGATTCTATGAAATTCAAACTTGATATAGTACAATAACTGCATCATCCTAGCAGTAAGTATAATTAAACACTCTCCAGAACTTCAAATCCCTAAAAGAAGATTAGATGTCTTTCTGTCTTGGTTTTGACTGGGATAGAGTTAATTTTCATCTTAGTAGCTGGTACAGTGTTGTGTTTTAGGTTCGCTATGAAAATAACATTGAGAACACACTGATTCTTTAGTTGTTGCTAAATAGTGCTCACTCTGTGTCAAGGACTTATCAATTTCCCATGCTATACCAGTGAAAGAAACTGAAGGGAGCATGGGTAGGACAGCTGTCTTAAACTGGACAGAGGAATATTCCATACCATGGAATGTCATGCCCAGAACATCCTCCTGTGGAGGGAGTATGCCAGGAGGGGCTGATAGCTTCTTGCAAACTGGATGGGCATCAGTCAGTGGGTGGCAAGTAATTTTACTGTGCACCACTTGTCTTTCTTGGGTTTCATTCCTCTCTCTTTTCCCTTTTCATTATTATTATTATCATTATTATTATTACTATTATTAGTAGTAGAAATTATTATTACATTCTGTATGTTCTTATCTCAACCCACAAGTTTTATCTTCTTTTAGGATTCTCCTCCTCATCCCACCAGGGCAGGAGTGTGAGTGGCTGCGTGATACTCAGTTACTGGCTGGGGTTAAAACATGTCACTTTCTAACAAGGGATTTCTTGGAAAAATAGATGTTGTGATAAAAACCCAGAGAATCAAACTTAAGACTACAGTTTGTGAGAGTTTCTATATATGCTGCTGTATCCAATGTCTTCTAGTGATAGCAAATATAGTAGACACACATTATGAGACACAAGGTCAATTATGTAGGTGGTGAGCCAGACTAGGATGGCTACACTACCATAGAAATAGTCTATATAAATATAGTCAATTCTACACAGTTCATTACAACCATATGGATTTCTGTATCATAAAAAGTCTTTGCAAACTTTTCCAGTGAAGGTGGAAAATATGTTTTTCACTCTGAGATGTCCTGGTGGCATTATCATCAGCTTACTTCTAGCAATTCCTGCTCTGTGACTTACAAAGCGGTTACTGACATTCGACCAATAATGTCAATTCATACAAGAAATGGTGGTCAATCTTCTGGATTGTTACTCACAGTTAAGTTTTAGTACACCCCACACCTTGTGAGGCTGTTTTAGTTTTGTCATACTAGTCCAGGCTACTTTTTATTCCTTCACCTACATTTTTTAAAAGGCGGTAATTGTTTAGGCTTCTTCTGTAGTAAAGGGTGAAAATAAATACTTCTTTTAAATTGAGATTTTTTAGCTATTTCTGACAATATTTTCCTGAACAAACAAAAATAAATATATCTCGAGCTTTCTAGAGAATATATGTCATATTTTGGAACACGTCTTGGGTCTGGATGGAAGTCATGTTTTATCTGAATGACAGTTTGTATCATAAATATGTGATACTTTGTCCTCTGTAAACTTATGCTGGATAAAGAAGACATTCCTAAAACTTTTATCTTCACATGTGTAGCAGTAATTTCCATTTCTTTTTTCCTCTCCTTTCTAGACTGTAACTGAGCAGTTTCTCTAAACTGGGAGAAAAATTATTAAAAAGCTCTCTATTCTGCACAGACTGTCAAAACAGAGTTTGTCAGGAGAAACACATCATTCACATCACACGGAGGCTGAAAACCCTAAGAGAGACTGGCATTCATGACCAGGTTCCCAGATGGAGCTGGGCAAAGAAGAGCAGTCTACCCTTTCATGACTATTGTAAAAATGACCTTTCTAAATCTCAGCTGTGCTGTTATTAAAGCATATGAAAAGAGGAGCCTGAGAAAGACATTGGAAGTCAAAGGATGCTGGGCATGGACTTCTGTGAAACAATGATTCCTCAAGAATTTGTATTGGAGATAGTTTTTACTTCATGTAGCTCTACAACAACCAAACTTGCTGAGTTCAGGGAGCTGTGAGGACTGTAGAATTAGGAGGACCTAGAACTGATATCTCAATCTTCTTATCAATGGATTTATCTGAAAGAAGAATGATGAAAAAGAGATGAGCAACTCATATCTATCTGTCACAAATAAAAAACGTTTGGATTAGAGGAGACATAAATTTGGTGAATTCAAACCAAAGATAGAAAGCAGAGAAGGAAGAAAATAATGGGTTATTTTTAGCTATTCTTATTGCTAAAATTTGCATTTGAAATTGCAGAAGTGGCAGTCAAGAATATGTCTTTTTAAGACTTTCCCAGATATGATAAGCTACAGCAACTGGATGGATAACTTATGTGCCTTCATATGACACCCATTATTTTATACATAATGTTTGTCCTCCAAGGTGATTTTATTTTTCATTTTATTAATCCTTATTAATATTAAAGAAAGAATAGTAAAATAGTTTTAGGGTTTTTTTCTGGAATGTATAAATGCTATAGCTAATCATTTCCCAACAATTATCATAAAACAGCAGTGACATTTTCAGCTCTTCAAAATTATGCAAATTATTGAGTGGGTAAGTACAGTAGCTCTTTTCTCCATTAGAGCACTGCTGTTTAAAGTGGTATTGCATGTCAAGGAGGGCAAGGTGTGAGTAGTTTGATTAGAATTATCCACCCTCCACCAGCATCTCTCTCTGCTTCACGCAACTACACTGTACAGACACCCACTGTCCTTTATTAAACCAAATTTGCATTTGTAAATTCATGGAGATGTGCTAAAAAAAAAAAAAAAGAAGCACCCAAAAGAAAGTAGGACATCCAGACCTGCATTGTTTTTTATTCCACAGCGCCATCATTCAGTGTAAAAGTAGTGAACCTACACACTTCTTTCTATAAGATGAGGGGAAAAAATGGAGAGTAAGATTTGCAATGCTAATTGGATTTTGAATGCAGAAGTTCATTTTGCTCTTCATAAGTCAAACTCTTTCTCTGCTCATAACACTGCTGAGTTATAGAGTTACTCAGCGGAGGGGTGGTAGAACTGAATGACAAAACTAGGAGTGGATCCCAGTCTCTTCCTGTTCAGTTCAGCTTTGGAATAGTGAAAATTCATTTCTATTCACCTGGAGATCAGCTTCAGACATTAGTGATAAAAAGTAGTTTCACTGTTGCCCAGCTTATCAGGCCTAGTGCAGCAGTTCTTACCAAATTCCCCAAAGAGGCAATAACTCCCTTCATGTCTTTCCCTTCTGCAGTGCCTGAGTTACCCAGCCCATGAACACTCACAGCAAAGTTGCTGCTCTAGACTGCTGCACATCATCCCAGTAATGCTCAGCCCACTTGGGCTCTCGCATCTGTTTCTGGAGTGTTTGTGTGTACGTGTGCATGTGTGTTTGTTTTGAAACCATCTGCTGTCTGGTACCTTCCTCTTCAGCTTCAGCTCCACTGCTGCCCTGGATGAACAGTCTAACTCGAGCTCACAGCACAGCACTGGTGTTCCAGGCAGTTGTGTGGAACCTGGAGCTCAAAGCCCTGCACGTACAGGTGTGCCCACAGCCTACAGTGCAGCTTTCTTCAGAGGTACCATCATGAGGAATGGAAGCAGTGCTGGCATGAGGTTGTGCCTTAGGGAACAAGCCCTGCTCATTAGCAACACTCCTTAGTTCAAGCCAATCCTGTTCCTGGCCTTGGAATTATCTCTGCATGAGCACATCTGAGTGTATCGCACTGTCACTCACTATGCAGCACAAAAATACCTTTGAATTGCATACTGCCAGAGATAGCATTTCTATCTCAATTTGTTTATAGGATCCAGTGTTATGGCTCCATTCATGACATTTTTAAGGTGACTACAAGTCTACTTACAATTAACAGCATGAAACCAAAGGGAGTCAAACATAAAAGAAATCAGTTCTTCATTTTTTAAAAGCTCTGATTGCTTTTCATGTTCTTCTAAGCCAGTTAAGTGGAAACATCACTCCCTGGAACAATCTACACGTGAAGGCTGTTCATATTGCCCAGTGCACATTGCTACTCTCTCTTTCAATGTTTCATTGAGTTACTCAATTCTAATAGCTAAAAGGTCTAATTTACTTTCCAGCATTTAGATAGAGGGTTTTCTACAGTTTTTTTAATAGAAGAAATAAAGCCAACTGTATTCTTATCTTCTATTTTTAATTTAGCTTCAGAAATTAAAATATCTACCATATAATTGAACCAAAATTACCTACAACTTTCCAGTGCTTTTTATTCTGTGTACCCATGCCGCAAAGAGAAATTCAAGGCTATGATCAAGTACAAGTCACCCATTGTCAGTGAACAGAGCATTAGAATACTTTGAAGTATTTCCTACATTTTAGGTGTTTTTCCTAATGAATTCATGGTCACAATGGACATCTATGAAGTCTGCTTAAGAAAAATGATGACTTCCAAAGTAATGGTGTGGTATCCTTTGCCAGTTCTTTGCCAATCCCAAGTACAAATACAGGCTGTGCAGCAAATGGATTGAGAGCAGACCTGGAGAGAAGGATGTGGGAATGTTGGTTGACGAGAAGCTCAACATACCCTGGCAACGTGTGTTTGCAGCCCAGAAAGCCAACAGTGTCCTGGACTGCACCAAAAGCAGGTCAAGAGAGGTGATTCTGCCCCTCTGATCTCATGAGACCCCACCCAAAGTACTGCATCCATCTCTGGGACCCCCAACATAAGGGAGTCATGGACCTGTTGGAGTGAGTCCCGAGGAGGCCAAGATGATCAGAGGGCTGGAGCACTTTTCCTGTGAAAGGCTGAGAGAGCCAGGGTTGTTCAGCCTGGAGAAGAGAAGGCTACAGGGAGACCTCTCAGTACCTTCCAGTACCTAAGTGGGTACAAGAGAGTTGAAGAGGGACTTTTTACCAGAGCCTAGCAATTGGGCAAGGGGCAGTGGCTTTAAACTGATAGAGGGTAAATTTAGATTGGACATAAAGAAGAAATTCTTTACTGTGAGGGCAGTGAGGCACTGGAACTGGTTGCCCAGAGAAATTTTGGATGCCCCATCCCAGGAAGTGTTCAAAGTCAGGTTGGATGGGGCCCTGAGAAACTTGGTCTGGAGGAAGGTAGCCCTGGCCATGGCAGGGAAGGGTTGGAACTAGATGATCTTTAAGGTCCCTTCCAGCCCAAAGCACTCTATGATTCAAGCAAGCAGAACACAAGCTAACATAAAAGCTCTTCCAATATGTGAAAAAGTACTAGTTCATTCAAAAAAATTAATATAAAGAGAAAGTTAATTTGTGTATTTTTACAGAAACATCGTCTTGAGGTGTTCTTTCCCCTAATTTTTCGTTCTTCCATGTTGAAAATTAAATTCTGTAATACAAGTCTCAGGCCAAACTCTGATATATTATATTCTTAGGGACAATATAAGTGCCTTTTTTTGTGTGTGTACCCTTTGTCATCCCAATCATTTTCTGAAATAGTTGATCTCTGCCTTGCAGCCATCTCCAGGCCTCCCCACCTCCCAACTCTTGGCTACAGAACTTGAACTTGGTAGTGAAAAAGGCAACATGCAGTAACATCTGAAATCCACAGAAGAGCATCAAGGCAAGTTTACCTAAGTGAATGAACAGTGTCAGAGCTCAGACACCAAACAGCTCAGTCATCCATACTGTTAACTTATTAAACAGCTCTTGGCATGCTTTTGTCCAGGTCCAGGTTAGCACTCTCCCAAACAGTTCCCAGGAGTGCTCAGAGTGTCAGAACCAAGCAAGGGCAACTCCCATTAGACATCTCAGACACAGCCTCAGTTTTGGAAGATGAGTGTTTAGTGGGATAGAACAGACTAGACGGTGTCAGTTGGCCTCAGGGTCAAAAAAGCATTGCCCTCACTATTCAATTTACTGGTATAGATGCTGCCTCAGGCTCCTGTCTCTTTCCAGAGACAGTAATAAATTCTGAACAGGCTTGTCTTTTCCCTCTCATAAGGACACAACACTGCTGTTGATGACATTTGTGTTATATGTGAAATTGGCAGGAAGAAAACAAATAGAAAAACAACAGAAGGTATTGTCCAGGCTCCATCACTTGAACAGCTGGTTCAAAGCAAAAATTGTGCTGTGAATAAAGAACTTTTGAAACTAGTGATATGGAAGCTTGCCTACCCCTTGCAGATAGTACTTTGAGCCCCAGAAAGATAAAACTGTCATATTTCAAACAATGAAAACAAAATACCTCTTTTTTTTTTCCCCTCCAGTCTCTATCCACAGTTGCAGGACAGGTGTGGGATGCTTGTGTTTTCATCGCACCCTGATGCTGCATCTTTCTATGTCCACTGACTGTGCTGGAAGCAAGGTTTTGACAACTCTGTGTGGGCACCAAAAAAGATATAATAAGACAAGTAATACTCTTGCTAATACTAGAAACACTTTAAGACATCTTGATAGCATCTGCAAAGCTCTTAAATGAATGGAGGGAGAATAAGAATGACCTGATAATGTATCTGTCAGAAAACATGGGGTTGAGGAAGAACTAATTGTTCAAGGGAAAGTTAACACACAAACCCTCACAAATTGGGAGAAGAGTAGGTACTTAAGTTTGGGGCAGGAGGCGGGGGGGGCTGCTAGGAATATCCTCCATACTTGAGCAAAAGGCTATAATTGTTCTTTTGTACAGTCTCAGTTTAAATGAGACACAAGTGTTTTGCTGAGGATGAGTTATAAGGAAGACACAAACTCCTCCCTGTAAGCAATTGTAAATCTGAGATTAAGAGGCTCCAATTGAGAAAAAAATGTGGAAAAAGGAAAAATAACAGCCCTTTATTAAAGGATATATGTGTGTGTTGGCAGAAAAATGAAAAAAACACATATAAAACCACCAAACAATAATCCTATACCCAAAAATATTCCCCTTCAAAACAAGCAAATAAACAAATAAACAACAAAAGGTAAACAATTGAGTTTGCACCCTTTGGTGCAATCCTAACTACAGTCAGCAGGGGGCGCTGTTGGATCACTGGCGATGCAGAGCCTGCAATGTCCTGTGCCAATCGGCAGGGGGTGCTGTTGGGTCACTGGTGATCCCCACGTTGGGGGGGGGAGAGGGGGGTGTCTTCCCGGGTGTGCTGGAGAAGCTGAAAATGGAGGTTGTCCTCCCCCAGCTTCCCAGCAGGAAAGGGGAGAGAGAGGAGGGAAATTAAAAACAAAACAAAACAAAACAAAAAAAAAAGTCCTTCCCAGCAGAAAACTCACTCAGTTCTTCTGGTTGAATTGTGCAGAGGAGACCTCCCTCTCCTCTGATATGCACAAGAACTGTTGCCAAGAAAGGAAAAAAAATATGGGAATGGAGGGGGGAAAACTCCCGAAACAGTTCCTCTCTTATGAAAAAAAATCCAAGCAGAAATCCACAGCTGGCAACCAGTCTGGGAACAAAAATATACTCTTGAGCTACCTGCCGCCGAACTCCCCACCCCTTTGGCAGCAGCCAAATCTCCTTGCTTCTTACCCCTTCCCAAAGACAAGACCCCAAAAGCCATCAATGAGGAATGTGGTTTTTCTTTTGTGTTATCTAACTGCCCAATATGCCCATTCAACATCCCCTTCACACAATGGGCAGGGGGAAGAGAAAAATTCCTGCTTAGTTTTTTAAGAGCCAGCAAAACCGTGACGTACCTTATGACAAAAACATTTATTCCAGAAATATGCTGCTTCAGATTGTATCTGAAATAATTTAATCTTTCATGACCTGCCTACCAATAGGCAGAAATGCTTTCACACATTTAATTTCTCTTTTGGGGCTGAGATTTTCTGGAATTTAAAAACAAATGTGAGTGATTTAGGTTTTAAGTTCTCGGTTTGAAAGGTGGTTGTGTTCTCTTCAGGAAAGCAGAATCCACAGTACTTAGATTTTAACTTAGATTCAAAGAGGATTCTACTGAATCAGAGCTGTAGTAGCTCTGACAAAGTTGATCACTCAGTCCATAGAAGACCAAACCTGAGGTAGACATGTAAAACAACAAAAGTATATTTTTCCTACAATTTTAATTTTTAAATTTAGAGAAAAAAAAAAAAAAAAAAGAAAGAAAGAAAAAAGGTAGGAGCTCAGTTCATTTAAACTTATGAAGCTGGTCTCACACACCTAGACCCCCACTAACGGTCTAAGAGTGAA
This sequence comes from Platyrinchus mystaceus, assembly GCA_035041135.1. Classification (NCBI taxonomy): domain Eukaryota; kingdom Metazoa; phylum Chordata; class Aves; order Passeriformes; family Tyrannidae; genus Platyrinchus; species Platyrinchus mystaceus. Next base: position 106,556,395 of record JAWWLV010000121.1, on the reverse strand, counting down.
CCTGCTCAACTGCTCTCCAATACTATTTGCCCTTGTAAGCACCAAAATGTAACCATGCATTAGCCATGCTCTGGAATTTGCTTGCACATGTGCAGCAATACCAGTTTTGAACATAAACCTATGCCATTCTTAGAGTGGACCTGAAGCTGCACCTGCACTGGAAAGTCAAACAGGGTCAAAATACAGGGATGAGCACTTGCATGTGGTCATCCATCTGCACAATCAGAAGGAATCAGGTAGCTTTGATCCAGATACATGATAGCACTTCAGAGAGTGGACTCTGGAGCGTCATTCTGCTTCTTTCTGTTAAAAGTAATGTTTCTTCTGTCAGCTCCTAATTTCATGTCCAAGAACTCTGCCAGATATGGTAGATATGGCTGAGCTGAGAGAGAGCCTCACACACCATAGGCAGAAGGTGACCTTCAATGGACAATGATCAATGGGAGATATTGACATACCTTTTATTTTTTAAGGGAACCTTCCTGTAGGAGCTATCAGTAGAAGGTAGCTCACATTGCTTGTTATTTCCCTGACCTGTGAAAAAAAAACCCCCATGCTTAATTTAAGCAGTCTGGTTCAGCCTGCAACTTTCTTCACTGACTTTATTGGGAATATATATTCTCACTGACTTGTTGAAGCTGAAGAACCACCATATCCAGATGCCTAGGTTACACACACGGCAAGGCTCTACACTCACTGCAGACCATATGGCAAAATTCAATTTCTTTCAAAATATGTTCTTTTGAACCAGCTCTTCTCTTAAACCTGCTGGTGTTATGATTGAAACTTGAAAGCTAACCCTCCCTTGTTGCTCCCAAAAGAACAGGAAAAAAAAAAAAAAAAAGAAGTACTTCATCAGGTCACATTTTCACTAAATTCCTCTAATCTGTTTTAGTTTCTGTCTATCATGTACCAAAAAGGAGGAAAACTAGAAACTCCATTCAGGGTTTTGTTAAAATATTTATCTTTTAAAAGTTCCATAATATCTTGAATGGTCTTTCATACAAAACACTTTTGACTGGAATGCTGCATTTCTTTTATTTTTAAGTCAAAATGTCCCCAAACTCAATGGGTTAGTGACTGAAATCTGAAAATTTTGGAGAAAAATATTTAAAATAAGAAGTTGAAGAAAAGTTAATATCATTTTCTGCAAGTCAAGTTCATTTTGCTGACTTTAACCTGAATCTTTTAAGCATGAGGTGACTAAAGTATTTGTCTTAAAAAATGGTATTACCATGATGAAATTACTGTGTTTTTCTCTTTTCTGTGACCTCCTGAATGGTTTTAATCCATAGCCATGGTTAGTCATGTCATCATTGGTCAAATTTCCCCTTGGCTTTGCAAAGAGTTACAGCCTCTTGTGCAGACATTTGCCTCTGTAATGTGGGTGTGAAACAGTGCTCACCTGAAGTTATTTCCAAACCCAGCACAATGGCCTTAACAGCAACCCTTTTTTCTTCCTAACAATGGAATGAAAAATGATCTTACTCATGCTACCATTATGCCATTGCAACTCAGTGGGCTTCAGTAGAGATCCTCCTGAATTACTTCAGATACACTAAACTTAACTCTCTAAGTGTTATATTTACTGAATAGCACTCATCCAGCAATCTTAAACCACCTCAAGAACATTAGTTTAGCTTCAGAATCTCTCCTCCCACGTTTTCCCAAGTGGAAAATAAATTAATACAACTGGTTTAAGGGAATTTAAATCATCATCCAGGAATATTCCCCAAATCTGTGCAAAATCACACAGCAAATCACCATCTATGTCAGATACAAAACTGAATGTCCCACCTGCTCTCTTGGGCTCTGGTACTAGATATTTTATTCTCTTTTAGAGCAATGGATTTAAACTCTTGTAGATTATTACTTTTATCTTAAATTCTCTCTTATCTCAAATGGCTGATGAGTTCTCAGTTGGACCATTTAACATAAGTGCCTGCTCTAGTTACACAGTCCATTAAAACAGAAATCAGACTACATTACCCAGAACACACTTAAGCCTCCCACAGCCCTGCTCAGTCAGAGAGGCAGTCTGCTAATAAATATGCTTTCTACAGTGTTCCCTTCTAAAATCATTTGGGAGTTCCACGTTAAGATATATGAACGCATATTTTTATACAATCCCAACAGCCAATATCAGAATTATCAGGTAATTTAGTTAGACAAGCACTTGCTTATGCATGTTGAGTTGGATATTTCATTACTCAGGACTAATTCTTGGGATGCTGTTAGCAAGCTTCTTAACTTCTTTCTCTGTCTGCATGGTTCTCTGCTGTAAGAACACAGACATTCTTTTCTTTAGTTGTAGGACGCCTTTGTTATTAGAACTAATCTGGTCATGGGAAGCACAGGATGCTTTGTATGTGTGGTTCTTGGATGCATGTAGAACATTAATCTACACATGAGCAAAGTAGACAATTCCTTAAACTAACAGATAGAAGGAAAAAAAGACAAAATAAAATAATAATAAAAAAAAAGGTTAATGCCTGTTTTACTAAAGTCCTAAGAAGCTAGATTACCTTTATTATTTTCACCACTGAAGAAAGTTCACAGATGTGAGAGAAGGTAGGTGCTGCTAGGAAGCAGTGTGTTTAAAACTACATAGATGGTCCCTCAAGGTAAAGTCACAGTTCTACTTTCCCTGTGGAGGCAATGAAACCAGCAGAACTGATTCTGCAGTGTTCTTCCCCAGCCCTTCCTTCAACCACTTTCGCTTCACCTGCTGCCATGGCATGAAGGTGACTCAGTCCCAGGTCTCTGTCTTGAGACCAGCAAAATTAAGATTTTCCTGTACTGCCTTGAGCTGACTCCAAGCATACACCTTTGCTTAGTGAAGTCAAGGAACACACATGCATTACTAGTCCACACTCCTGCAGATATTTGAATGCCCTGAATGCTCATATACAAAATATGTGACTTTGCAAGACCTGGGCTCTATAAGAATACACATAATCAAATTCAGAAAGCATTTGCTTGCCAATTACTGGCAGATTTGCACCATTTATGGTCAGTCTGTTATTACACAGCTCTACAAATTGAATTTGTTACAGAAAATGTTAAGAAGGAAGGATCTTTGGCTTCAATTTATCCAGAACAAATGGGCAAATGGAAAAAATCAAGTCTGAATTTGTAGTTACAAGGCAATTTGGACAAATGCTAGGCTATGCTGTCCTATCTGTGGAGCAAAACATGATCCAAACTATCTCAATGCATTGAGATTGTATAATTTGATTATAACATCTAGCACTGTAGTGGTACAAGCAATCTGGTGTCCAGGAAATTCCCAAATTTTGGTTTAAAGCCTTTTTTAAGTTCAAATATCTTTGTTGGTCTAGATTACACATTTATGGTGTAAAATGAAACAAACAGTCAAAAATTGGAGGAAAGATGCCTGTGCTATAATTGATTTGCCAATTGCCTTAATTACTGTAGAAATGTTCAGCACTTTTTCCTCCTCAGGGAGATTTTATCTTGAAAAACTGTGCAAACAGATAGACATACATATACAAGTTAATCTGTATTTTATAATAGATAGCATTTAAAAATGCCAATGAAAAATGTGGTATTTGCATTATGTGTGGTGGGTTGCCTCCATCTGGATGCCAGGTATCTCCCAAAGATGCTCTATCACTTCACTCTGCAACTGGACAGGGGAAAGAAAACAAATCAAAGGCTCATGAGTTGAGATAAGGACAGGGAGAGATCACACACTGAGTACCATGATGGGGAAAATAGACTCGACTTGGGGAAATTAATTGAATTTATTACCAATCAAAATCAGAGCAGGATAATGAGAAATAAAACAAAGCTTAAAACACCTTCCCCCAACTCCTCCCTCCTTTCTGGGCTCTACCTCCTCCCCCCCAGAGGCACAGGGAGACAGGGAATAGGGGTTACAGTCAGTTCATCACAGGTTGTTTATGCTGCTGCTCAGGGAGAAGAGTCCTTCCTCTGCTCCAACCTGGAGTCCCTGCCACAGGAGACAGTCTTCCACAAACTTCTTCAGTGTGTGTCCTTCTCATGGGCTACAGTTCTTCATGAACTGCTTCAGCATGGGTCCCTCCCATGGGATGTAGTCCTTCAGGCACAGGCTGCTCCACATGGGTCCCCTACAGGGCCACAGTCCTACCAGCAAACCTGCTCCAGCGTGGGCTCCTCCCACCACAGGTCCACAAGTCTCTAGTAGGGGCCTCTCACAGGATCACATCCTCCATTTGGCATCCACCTTCTCGGACATGAAGCCCTCTATGGGCTGCAGGTGGATCTCTGCACCCCCATCAACCTCCATGGGCTTCAGGGGCACAGCTGCTTCACCATGGGCTGCACCATAGGCTGCAGGGGAATCTCAGCTCCGGTGCCTGGAGCACCTCCTGCCCCTCCTGCACCGACCTTGGGGTCTGCACAGTTGTTCCTCTCACACATTCTCAGTCCTCTCTTCTCTGAGTGCCATTACATTAGTGCAATAGTGCTTTTTCCTTCTTAAATGTGTTATCACAGAGGGGTTACTAACATCTGTGATGGTCTAAACCTCGGCCAGCAGCAGGTCCATCCTGGAGCTAGTTGGCATTGGTTTTGTTGAACTCTCTTCAGTAGTTCCATATCTCTCCATAGAGAAGCAGAAATTCACACAGCAAAAATATTATTGGTACTTGTGAAGATATCATATCCCATTGCAAAACTGGCATGGGTCTTCAGATCTGTTATATGGAATTTGTCTCATCCAGCTTCATGGATAGGATTCTGCTAAAAGTAAGGACACCCAAATTCAAGTCCACAAGGAACAGTCTAAATGCATGCTGGAAGTGGAATTCAATAGCTTAAATATCTCAGGCTTAGAAGACCCCACCTATCTCCAGCTCTTACTAGTTCAAGAAGGGGATATTTCCTCTAATTCTCTTTTCATATCTGCCAGTCTTATGTGGATGCCTCAAGTTCTTTGGGGTTTTCTCAGATGCAGCTGTGTGGCGATTAGCTGTGAAGGGATTATAGTGCCTGTAGACTGCTAAAGGTAGACTATTTAATCTCAGATTCAATCTCCTCACCACTGAAATCAACAGTAAAAATATCTACATTGAAATTGGTTACTCAAGCTTCCTGTAGGGTTTTTTATAGTCATTGGAGAAAATCTGGCCATTCTGGTATGTAATTTCTCTGGCATTTGTCAGTGGCTACTCCCTCCTTTAAAAGGAAATTTTCATATTTTGTTGGCGAGATCCTGTTCTTTATTTCAACACCTGCAGTACTTCAATGAGCATGCGAGCATCCACTTTGCAAAACCGTAGCTGACTGGCTTTGTTCTTTCCAGGGTCTGCTCATCCGCACGTTTCACTGGAGCTTGCAGAAGCACAGCACCTGCTGCTTGTTGCTGCAGTCAGATGAGCTTCTCCATCGAGCCTCTGTCAGTGAATTGTAGAAGGCTGTTGCCATCCTCTGGGCACTCACAGGAAGGTGTTTGAAGGAAGATCATCTCCCAGTTGCTCAGGTAGGGCAAGTCAAAGCAGTGTAAAGGAAGGTCATCCAAAGTAATAAAGACAACAGACTGGAAGTCAGCAGCAGCATAACCCTATTCCAATCTGTATTGTCTCTGAGTGGAAGAGCTTTAATGAGAAAAAAGGATTATTAACTTTCAAGTGTTGCAATGACAGCTTGTTTTTTCCCTGTAGATGTGTGGTATCCACACATGGCACAGCATAGAACAATATATACTTAGCTAGGTGCTAAATATAACGTCTTACAATTCATTTTGCCCACATCTTGAATGAGGGTGGGTAAGAACAGAGTGTTTCTAGCTAAAGTGAGCACAATGTAAAGTCATCATTAACCCCTTTGTGAATATTACCCTGATTTACAGCAATGGATGAGTACAAGCATTAGCAAAACTTCCGTGGACAAATTATAGTCCATAATAAAACTGTATAGAATATATTCATTAGAATCCTGGGACTGGTTTCAAAAGATTTAATTCTTAAAGTTTCCAAAGTTGACCTTGAAAATTTCCCTCTCTTCTTGCTATCCCTTCCTGTGATCAAACATTCTCAGTCATCACAAACTGCATACATCACATGCATTTTCTCTCAACATCTCATATGAAAGACAAAGTCACTTTGCAACTTTAACCTCAAAAAAAACCCAAACAAAAACAAATTCCTATTGCTTATTGCCACCAAATATAACCCTGAAAAGAGAAACTGACAGAACAGGAACACCCTTCAGACCTCCTTTCTGACACTTTCCTGCTCTTTTTAGCTTTAGCATCCTTCATCCCTTATATTTGATTTATCATTCCTTTTTGCAGCAGCTTTGTCCTGTTCACAGCAGAGTGCCATTTTAGCAGAGTTGTCCATCTGTGGAAGCAGGAATCTTTGTCACAAGCCTGACAAGAACTTCTCCCACCTGATATTATGAATTTCTGTTAAAGAGATACAAATTCATATTCTTTAGAAAGATTAGTTTTAATCTACTTGTTTAGTTGTTTCTCACAGTATCACCTAGCCTTTTCATGACTTGACATGATGGGATGGAAGAAGGGATACCTCTGAGCCAAATTTCCAGAAGAGCACAGTTCACAGCCATTGGTCCTCATCACACCTGAGTTCCAGAATCCTGCCCATGAACTTCCCTGCCAGTCAAGAGAAAGAAGAAGGATACAAGTACTATTTGCTTTCCCTGTCAAGTATGAAATAGTTTTCAGTGGAGCATGCATCTGAGAGGAGACTACAGATTTTGGGTTAGGTGAAGACAGAATGATACTGGACATCAAAATGTATTGTCAAGACTGGTCATTTGTTGACAACTAAAGAGAAGTGTTAGAGCTGTAGATATGTCTGGACATTAAAGCAGGGAAAGATGGGTGTGAAAGTTGCCTTAACTTGATTTCCAGTAATAGCACCAGTGGGAAATGCCTTTCAGTATCCTTCACTGGTTTTTCACAAGTTCTGGTGTGATATGCTGACAGTGTTACATGACACACTGTGTGCACCATCTCCACCAACTGAAAACTTGTGACTTTCTCCTCTCCTCCCCAAAATTCACCATAAAAATATTCATATTTAGAACTTGCACTAGTTCTATGTCACATTATTTTCACAGAAAGATTTAAGAGCTGGATGTACTCAGAGATATTCCGGAAGTGCCAGTCTTTGTGACATTGGTACCCCTGGGCAGATACAGAAAATGCAAAATATAGAAAAAGTGTAAACAAATTTGACCTACTCAGGTTCAAAAGTCAGATCCTGAAAACTTCTATTCACCTTCTTCCTGACTTCTAAAAGTACCTGTATTCCTTGAGCATGTTCTTGTTCTGCATGTGCCTTGATGTCTTGGTGGAACTGAGAAACTTGTCTGACATGCAATTCCAGTCAGGTAGATCCTCCTCTACTTAAATATCCTAATGTTTTCAAATCTATGATTAGATTCATCTCACATAAACTGAATATCTAAAAATAAACTGTCTTCTTATTTACTTTAACTCTCTTTACTATTGATGGAGTCAAGCACCTCTGCAGGCACTTCACTTAATCCAAAAACATCCCTTATGAATCAGCCTGTGACAGTATCTGTTCTCCATTGGATGGAGAGAGAAATCAGAGTGGTGAGTTTAGGAAGAAGGTCTAGGCAATATAATGTTTAACACAATAATACTGGTGCAAGGCATTCTAATCTACTCAAGTTCCTATCCTGTACCTTCTACTCCCTTCACATGCTCTTTAAGAATTGATGTCTTTTTTAAAGTTCGGTTTTCAAGACCATGCTTTAAATCCGTGTTGGTGACAAACCAAAAGTCTTCCCAAGTCATAGCCTTGGACTTTGATAACTAACTTGTAAATGTTTCCATGTGATGACTCTTACTAATGCACATACTACCCAACTGATCAGAACGTTTGGCAAGGAGTCTGGAACTCCTAGGAACCATATTTTTCTCTACTATGTTTACTTCTGATAACTTTATGTCTCTTGGTCCAAAACCCAAATAATGAAGTTTCCTGTTTGTCCAGAGTGGTGACATTGCTTCCACTATAAAGAAAATATTTTTTTTAAATGGACTAATGCTCTTTTGTGAGTAGGAAGGGCAAGGTTTCTAGGTGATGACCAATTTTACGTTTGTTTTTTTCAGTGGGCTGGTATTTGATCTTTCTGTTGTGTCACCTGCTTTTTCCAAGATAAAGAAAGGGGCCCAATTTATGCTGCATTCTCAGAGCCAGGCATCTCAAACTTAAAAATATCAAAAGGAAGCTTTACAGTACTGTGACTGATCTCTTTCAGATAACCCTGCCTAAAATAGTCCATTTGAAATATGCTAATGTGGAGCCAAGTTTTCCAACACCTCCCTGATACTGGGGTACATCAGCTGGAGGATGCAGGAAGTCTAGAGCAGCCCCAGTGTAACTCTCTACTTTGCAAAAAAAGTACTGCTTTTAATGAACACTAATTATAATTGGGGAAAGATAAGCTGTGGATTCAACAGAGGGGGAAAAGGCTAATGCCTTTAAAATGTAGCCTGATTAATGAGGCTGTCATAGAATTTATTTATAGGTATGCTGTACAAAGTATCATAATCTCTGGAAAGATTTGCAGCAAATTAAAGCCATCAGAGTTTAGAAATCATAAAACTGATTTGACTCAGAAGGATATTCCATGCAGGCCAACCAGAGGGTTATAGCTGAGGCAGAGAAGTTGTAAAGAGCAAGTGTTCTTAGACTATTCCAGGGTGTGGGTCACATTTCAACCCCTTGATTCCCCCTTTCCCTCCCTACTAGTCACACATGGAATATTTCACAGTTAGATATTGGCCTTGTGTAACAGCAGCAATTGCCTTCTTTGAATAGTGGCATTCAGAAACTAATATAATTTTATCTGTTTTAATGTAAGATAGCAGATGGAAATGCAGAGGAACCTGTGCTTTGCTAAGCTGTTCTCTATGGACCTCCATCAAGTGCTCCATGAATCACTAATGGTGCATAGTCTACAGTTGGGAGCTATTGATTTGAAGAAAGTCCAAGTAAACAGATAGACTTTGTACTATATGGTGAAGGTCACTAAGCATAAGAAACAAAATTTTCCCTACAGCAATGTGCATGGAACATTTTATATACTGAAATTTAAAAAAAAAAAAAAAAAAAAAAAAAGATTATTTGGGACATCATATTTAGGTAAAGGAAGTACACTGACAAAAGGAGACTCAGGCATACAGATGCAAGACACAGATCATCTGGAAATCAGCAAGGAAAGTAATCTGGGCTCTTTTTTTTTTTTTAAGAATGACAAGTCCCTTTAAATCTTGACTCCTAGGGTTTAAAAACATCATCCAAATTAAGACAAATGGAGTGAGGGTCAGATAAGGCTTTTGTAATTGTAAATCTGCATCAGAGAGGAGAGCCAACAAATGTGAATATGTACTTCTAAAGTTTTCATGGGAGAGAGGTAAAAAAATAGTAATAGGGCAGGACAGTGCAGGAAGTTAAATGCCTGGATGTGCTGTCAGATCTGAAGAAGGAGTTAAAACACCAATTATTACAATAATTCAGAATTTAATACAAAGTCAAAAGAAAAAAAAAACACTTAGAAATGATTGATTTCCCAGCCTACTATAATGTCTTCTGACATCAATATAACATTTGATGACACCAATGTTTGCCTCTTGTTCCTCTCGTAGCTCTATAGATGTTAACTTGCAGGCAGCCTTGCTGGCACAAGAACATAATAGCATATAGGATTTCAGCTATATTGAGTACTGGATAATTTTGATGACTTCTAAAATTCTTCAGCCTAGAAGTGCTTTATTTTCAGGCTCCACTATAATTAGTTACAAAGGTTATTTGAGTGAGATGTGAGGCGAGGCTGGAAGGTTATTGTTAAATGAAATCAATTTCACCTACTTTTTCTCCTGCTGTAATATTTTCTTTTAAATCTATAGTGAAGAAACAGAGTACTTCAGAGAGTCATTTACCAACAATTACTTGTTCAGGAGTTTAAACAACGCATTCAGAAACAATGAAGGGATACCAGCTTTTGTGTCTGTCAGGCTGTGTCTCCACTTACATTACATATTCCAAGCATGGACAGCTTCTTCAGCTTGAAGGAAGGCACAGTTGACCTACATAAACTTCTCAGGCTTTAACTGAAGTTTGAGCAGAGGCAGCACATCCTACCAGCTCTGTTCAGTCTCCCAGATCTGAGCAGCCTCATACATTACTGATAGTCCATAGTTTGCAAGATCAAAAGAATAAGGATGTATTTCCAGAAAACGTGGTCTAGTTTTATAGTGCTTGAATTCTAAAACAAAGGTCTCAGAAACCACAGTGCATCCCGTGCTCTTAAGTGGGGTGGATGGAAGAAGTATTCCAACAGAAGCACAGTAACAGAATCAGTGTTTAAGAACTTTGCTAGAGAATTGAAATTTGCTCAGGGATGACAGAGACATAGTAGCTACTAACAGAAAAAAGGAACTCCCCATCCACTTGTCACAATTATTCATACTTCGTATTCAGAAATTGTGATTTTCTGTTCCTTTGCTTGAGTGAAATTTGGCAGATACAAAAAGACCTAACTTGAGCTGGATTTGTGTGCACATTCATGCATGTATATAGACAATGAGGCAACACAGGAAAATTTTTAAAGCTGAAAAAATATGCTTTTAACAATTGCTAAAGTCATGGTTAGAAAAGATAGCTGTTGAAAGCATATCAGTGATTAGTCTCTTGACCTTTCTTCAACTTGAAGTCATCAGCTATTGTTCATGACTGATAATAATAATAACCTTTATTTTATGAGGTGACTGACAGACAATCCTTAGAGACCACAGTCTTTCACAGGATCAACGTGCCTAAAAAAGAAATCATATTTAGTAGGCTCAATATAGTGAAATTAATTCAGTATTTTTTACATCAGATATTAGAAACAAGAAATGCTGTCTATGAAAAAAAAAAGGAACATTAAAATGACTTTTAAAGGAAAAAAGCTGTGGCAGAAGTTTGGGCAGCAGAATAGCAGCATACTAAATTTTATTTCCCCTTCACCCCAATTTTTTTTTTCAATGAGAAGGTAGAAAATTTCTCAAAGTTTTCTTTTTCTTTGCTTCATTTCGAAAGGCTAAGAGGAGGGAAATTCAAGATTCTATGAACTGTCACAGGGAATATCCAGTCTTTGACAATGGCCAGTCCTGAATCCTCAGATATGAACCCTATTATACTTCATTTAAGGGGAGGGGATTTCTAGTAATCACAGCCAGCAATCGTCTCATGACCTGAAGCTGCAGTGGCTGCCCCCTTCACATTTTCATTCTTCCTGGTATAATTGCATATGTTACTCTAGACCAGACTTGAATGGAAGTCTCTTTAAGAGAAACCCCAGGAGGTGGAGTCGATAATAGGGTAGGTGGCTCTCATTCCTCAGAGTCATTTTTGAACCAATCAGACAATACAGTGTGAGGGGTCACTCCTCTGAATGAAATGTAAAGCCAAAGCCCAGAATAACTGTGGCTATTAGATAGATTTCTTTTCCAAGAGTGAAGAGCTTGCTCCTACAAGACCTAACTTGAAGTACTGTACTTTGTCTCCTGTTAGTTCAGTCAGTCCCTCAGCCTGTGTTAGTAGAATACAAGAGGTCTCTGTGTGCTTATATACTATTCTCCTTCCCCAGTGGAAGGAGCAGCAGTGAGATTTGCATTTACTAGAAGAATTTAATCCATCCTGTTAAAATATTATGATCATCATAAAACATTATGATCATCAATTTGTTGGAGGCCTGCAGAGTATTTGTCCTTAAACTCAGTGTGATTTCCATGTTCATTGCATTTACCACTGCTACCTGTGGAAGAGAAAAGCCAGCGTGAATACTGGGAAGCTAGGAATTGGTCAGAGACTCGTCTGAAGGAACATCTCCTTTACCTAGCTATAATTGTATCTCAGGCAAAATGTTTTGAAATTTACAGAACCAGTAAAGAGCTAAAATGAAGTTTTTAGCTCTGGATGGTTTCTTAGACATTAGTCAATTATAGTGAAACATTCATTGAGCAAAGTTAAGGCCTTAAAGAGGCTGAGGAACCTGACAACTAAATCCCACTGGAACTCAAAAAGTTTGAAAATATCAGTCTAAATTTTTAATTTGGATTTGGGGTCAGGGGCAAAATATCCATCAGCTAAAAAGGTTCAACATGAGATAGCCAGGTCTGAGTAGTACAACATATATTGAGATATATGTTGTAAAAATGTCAGCACTGTAATCCTAAATCATCTAGCCAGAGGAAGATTCAAAAGTCAAATGGCCCTATCATGTGGCTTATGTCTCCACGGCCTATAACAGCTCAGGAGACCACTGGACAAATAATCACCACTCAGAGAATTCTGTCAGTGGCTTTCTGCAAGCCATTTCTTGGTGTCTTACTTTCCTTATGTGCAAAGATGGAGGCCTTTTTTTTCTTGAAAGCTGTTTTGAGAGCTACTAATAAAAACAATGGGCATTTTTGTTGCTGTGGTGGTGGTTTTGACTACAATCTAAACAGCACTACTTTTCATTCATATGCAATTTTACTTTGAAGGGTCAGCATCTGTTTCTAGTTATGGATGATACCAAGATATCAGGCATTTAGCTTGTAACATTTTTTATTACAGGAAAAATCCATTTAAAACCATTTTTAATGTTGCTAACATGAAGTAGTCCTATTTTTTTCTGCCTCCTAAGCTTTGAATGCACATGGGAACTTGAGAGATCAGATCTAAATTGAGTGGATCAGCAAAGTGTGCTAGAGTCAATGAAGTTATGTGGGTTTACATTATCTAAGAGTATGGCCCAAAGTGATAAGGACTGTCAGGAGAAAAACTCCACATACACTCTCCCCCTTGAAACACATGTTTTAAAAACTGCTGTAAAATATTATTCTTTCTGCTAAACATGTAATATGTGAAGGATACGTCAAATTTTTATGCTTTCATAAAGATTATGCAGTTTTAAATGCCTTTTCCAGTCAGACTTAATCTACTCAGCCCAAAGACAAGCTGTTATGGTTTTATACTGTACAGCACATTTTTGTGTCTCTGTGTGTGCATTTGCATGTATGTGAACAAGAGAGAGAAATGCATTTGCAACCATAGAAAGACACTAATTAGGCAAATTAAAACACACTTTTTTCATCAAAACCTCAGATATTTTCTTTTTGCCTTTTATTGTTTATTGGAAACAGTCCTTTCTTTGACACTACCCACAATGGATTTTGCAAATTTTGTGGTTATGTTGACTGTTTTGCAATTTATACTAGTGTGTAAAATATTCCCAGCACATACACTTAATCAAAACAAGCCCAATTAAGCTCAGTACTCCAGATTCCACCTCATTAGCTTTCTGTTCCTAAAATATAACAGATGTGATTGCTGCGGGCCATGAGTTAAAGACGAATTTTTCAGCTAAGCACTTGCTATACAACCTAAAGTTATATGAAGATTTAATTATTACTTTCATTTTCATGGCTTACTGTAAAAGATCATTTTTCACTTACTAGCAATAGTAGTATTTCACTACTGCACTTTACCCACTGTTACAGAGAAGAGTATCTAAATGAGGAAGAAGGGAGAGGTCAGGGGTCTTATTTTTACTCTTGGCTTCACATATTGAATGAGTGACTTCACAAATTTGCAGGGCTTTTGTCCCTTCTAAACTACTGGAATTCAGAAAGGAGTCAGGAACTCAGATTGCAGTATATCACTTCTGCCTAAAACCTCTCAGCAATTGTGTGAATGATATTTCAGCATGTTTACTTGGCATGCTTCAAAAAGATCTGATGGCTTAACATACCAGCAATAGATGTCTAGAGCTCCCCTCAAGTAATTCTTGGTACTTCTTAGCTGTATTTTAACTGTTTAGAACTACCAGCTTCCATGTAATATACAATATAAGGAAAAATATTATCCCTTTTCAGTAGTCAAAAAGCCAAAGAGGATTACTATGGGACTGACAGCAGGGATACGAAGGAAAGCTCTGCCAATTGTCAGTAGCTGTATTTCTTTGTCAATACCCCAGTGTCAAGCTGCTGAATCTCTCCCACACTTTTTCTTTGTTATGGGAACTCAAGCATCTGGTGGATCAAAAATAATCTGGCCAAACCAAAGCAATTCCAAGAATAATTCAAATGCGACAGTCTGACTTGTCTGTGGCACAATTCTCTGTGGAGATTTCCAAATGAGCTTTCAGCTTCCCAGATTCTGTACTGATGAATTACTGACACCAGCCTCTCTTCTAATTTCCCAGAACACTTGAGTGTCTTGTAGGCAGGACCCACTTACTCAACCTGTTCAGTCAGTGGGTTTTTTTATTACATTGTGTGAGCCAAAAAGACAACACTCCCAGGGTCTATGCAGTGAACGATCTGTCCTAATGCTTCAGCATCCTGGTCCAGTGAAGCCAATTGTACACAAAATTGTGCACATAATACACATTCAGTCTTGCAAAAACAGGAATAAAGTAGTCCCATTAATATCAGTAGCAATACCACAGGCCATAAAAAGGCCTTTAGGTACCTTTTTTTTGCATAAATTATTACATAAGTACAAGGCAAGACTAATGATTAAAATGACACAAATGGACCAATTCACCACTCATGATGCCTTTCTGTGCAGGATGACTTTTTAAAAGTCTATGGTTGCTCTCTCAGCAGGGTGTGTATCTGAGATAGCTTAATTGAAGTCAATGGAGCTACACATTGACATAAAACTAGTGTACTTAATAGTAGGTTAATGCTCAGAAGAAATGAGAAGCTTTCTCTTGAAAGATTATTTCATGGTTGAGATCTTCTCTTGTTTGCACATTCCCACTGTATTATTCTTTCTTTTCTCCTCCCCAAAAGGTTCATCAAAAAAATGAGCATGTTCCCTTTGTGGTTTACACTGAAAAGAAGACACAGCTTTTCTGTTTGCTAAAATGTGGAAGGAGATAAATAATGAAAATTTCTAGTGATTAGTCCCTAAGGTCTTTATTTATGGATCCCTGGCACAGAAATGCTACAGATAATAGCCCAATTTAATATTTATGATGTGCTACGTTTCTCTTAATATATAAATTTGGCAATTATCATGGGAGTTAGCCCTTATTTATCTACTGTGGACTTTTAATTATTAGGATTGCCATTTAATCATTAACAATCTCCTCTTCCAAAAAAAAACACCCTACCTGCTAATTCCTTGATGAATGTGTCCCCATTGTGTCACTACTGTCGTTAGAAGATCTTTCTTAGTTATTCAAATGACAAACTTTCATTTAAAAATACTAGATCTATAGATCTCTTGAAGTGGTATATCACTGACTGGGCACCCTGCAACCATTGCACTATTAGTTACACATCAGCCTTCAGCAGATCAGGCATTAGGGGACTCACTAAGGTGACCAATGACCCCTCAAATCTTAGTACCCTTTTCAAAAAAACAAAGAAAAATACCATATGTGTGAGGGTGGATAGTGGAGGAGGAAGTCTGGCACAGTCTCTTTAATTAAACATAACAATATTCAATGTAAAGATTATCCCCCTTTCTTTAACAATATAAAATAGTGCCTCAGAAATTATACCTTTGTTAAAAAGTTCTCTCTAACATTAATCAAGTCACTTCCATAGAGAGATGAAACTACAAGCTCTAGCATGTTAACATTCAGCAATGTGTTACTAATAGCATCATTAACACATACCATATATAGTTGCATGGAGTGCCTTAGACTGAGCTAGTGCCAAGTCCCAGTTTGTCAAGTTGGTACATGGGAATGGCAAAATAATTTCATTCACTTCACCAGCTAATTAAGACAGAGCTTAAAGCATGGAAGCTGAGAACCTCAGCAGGTCTGCTGTGCTATTCCTCCAGGGTGACTTTGTAGGGAATAGTAAAAATACTTAATATAGTCACTGTTGCATGTTAAATGATTGTTAAGGAAGTAGAAGTGGTGCAGGTTGAATCAGTAAAGGGTGAACACTGCCATCACTGTGCAGTATTCACTTCTCCCTCTCCACTCATCTCTGCTCTCGTGTTGGCACATACTCTTACAAAAGAATATTTATTTATTTTTTTTAATACAGGAACTCTTGACATTTACTTTAAAACCAAACTATCTTCTTACACTATGCTGTGACTTGGTACATATTATACAACTTTCTCCTGAGAATGTGGACGGGGAATTAGGACCCATTCATCTATTTAGGTTTCTTAGCAATTTCCATTATGAAGGAATCTATCATCATTCCGTTTGAGGAACTCTATTACCACCAATCTTTGCAGTAGTTCTTAGCAAAGGAATGAATGAATGCAGTGTCCAGCTTCTTGTGTACTTGACCCACTGGGTTATTTTTTTACCTTACACTGATGCTGCTCATCATATAATTATTTGGTCCCAAAATCTCACATGTATACATTTATAATGGCCTTTAACAGTGTGCTACTATAATGCCTGCAGCAAGTTTTTATTGACAACAGCACTGTCTAACTAGGCCCCAACTCTGCATGCAAGACCTCAGGGTGCTGATGTCATTGAGTCATGAAGAGAGAGAAGCTGCTTTGCATAGTGACAGCGCAGTTCCCTCTGTACCAGACATGAGCAACACCTTGGTAAGTCCATACATGGTTGCTGCTCAGAACTCTGTCCCCAACTAAGAAAGAATTTGAGGCATTCTGTTTTCTGCTATCACCCCTTTAGTAGTGGCTTACTTGACAGCAGGCTATATTTTTTTTTGGTTTCAAAAAAGCTGAGGCATATATACTAAATTAATTGCAAAAAAATAAACTCATTAATTCACAGTAACACTCTTCCTTTTATATTCCCTTTATGCTGGGAATTTCCTGTTGTTCAGTTGTAAATTTTTTGCTTATTTTCCCTGTGTAAAATCTTTATGTGACTGGCATGGACTAGCAATGGCCTGGCAGGATTTTTTTTTTATTTTATTCACATAAAACTTGATTAATAATGACAAAAGCAAAAATTTTGAAGGATTCCTCATTCCGTTGATATGGTTCTTTTAAGACCACTGACAAACCATACAACAGCAGGGAGACCTAGCTCTTTACCTTTGATGTTGGTTCTCTTACTCTGTTATTTGATCATTTTTGTTGCTCCTCCAACATCCCTCTGATTTGTTCTCCCATTATTTATGCCTTTTTCTGTTTTGAATCCAACAAAATCAGAACAAAAAAGGTTAGTGAATAATGTTGTATAGGCTAAACTTAAGAAGGTAAGATACATTCTCTGTACCAATTTTGATAATATAGCTCCCACTACATTTTCTGGTTAGTTTTGATTTTATCATTTCTCAGTGCAATAGCTGATTAAGAGTCACTTGCAGTATAATTTCCTGTAGTCAGGAAACTGGAAAGTTTACAACACAGTAGTGTATTTTGAAACACCAGCCATTGATGCCAAAGTCAGAGCTGATAATGTTTGAAAGCTTGTGCTCACCTATGCATCCTTAGGGACGTAAAAGAGAAAAGGAGATTTCCTGTAAATCCAATCCTAATTTGTGATGCTTATCATCAAAAAACATATGGCCAGATCAAAAGGACAGATCCTAAGCTGGTGCAAATTGGCCAAGCAGCACTGTCAGCAGGGATACTGGATTTATAACAGCTGAGTGTTCAGCCTATTTGTAGTTCAGTATAAGAGTTATCTGGCTGAGAGCATGGAAATTATAACCAAAAATCACAAGTCTTTCAAAAAGTTATCACACATTTTTCAGAACCTGAAAATTCACAAATTTGTTAGTGTCTCTGGAACAGTTTCCTCTTCAGTTCAAATTTCATATTACCCATATTTTAGTTCTTTATAAAAATGAAATGCACTTCATCTCAGTCTATACACTCAATAAAAAAAATTAACTTCCATAGAGTCAGAGTCATTCTGCTATAATGTCATAATCTGTCTCTCACTTTTTCAGATTTAAATAGAATGAAAAGAAGCTACATTTAAAAATAGGCCAGGCAACACCAGGAATATACTGTTGAGAACAATCAGGCAACGGGAAAGGAGAATAGCCTGACCTATCAGCTTTACTTCCATTCCCAGCTGTTAGGATTCTCCAAGTGCTGAGAACACACAATTTAGTAGCTTCAGAGATTTAATTTGTTGGTTTGTTTTTCTGACATATCTGTAATGCAGCAAACAAAATATATATATTTGTATGCATGAGATTTACATAAGTGACAAAAAGGAAAAAGCAACTAGAGAGTGGATTCTCAGTAACAATTAGAGGTACTGTTTGCACAGAAGGAGGTAACTTGTTGGATGTACATTGAAGTGAAATAAAAAGCCTGCATGAAGAAAATGCAGATGATATGACTGTGGTTTAAAAAAAAAAAATAGAAAAAAGACTCAGAATGGAATTCTAGGAATGGAGAATTGAGGTGCTTTTGGTACTGCAAAGGACAGGCAGGTGTTTAGATTAAGAAAGTGTCATTATGACACATGTCACTATGACTTGTGGAAGCTGAATAGGAAAAGTGAGTCACACTGCCAACCTCTGAATCTCTTGATCAGGTAAGCCATAATTATTGCTGGAAAGTGACTGATATAAAAAGGAATTGAAAATAAGAATTTCCTGTAAGACGGAGAAAGCAAACAAAGTATAACGATGTCACAAATTTAGATTATCTTCAGCACAGACTGAAGCAGCAAGAAATAAAAAGGTCAGACACTGAAAGACATCACAGACTGGGTCCAATCTAATGCTTAAATGCCTGAAAGCTCCAGTAATGCAATGCTCGGTGTTAATGACATGGCTCTGTGACATCAAGCACTTCTGGTGGGTGCTCAGGTACCCACTGCAGTGAAAAAGGGCATTCAGCAACCTCAAAATAATGACCAGTTCACTTTGTGCAGAGGCAACACAAAGATACTCATTCACTAGCCAATTGGAAAATACCAGTTTCTGCTCCCAGGGCTGTTCCTGTGATCAAATTAAGTGATGATTATATATAAAAAAATTCCATGCAGTCAGCCGTCTTTCTCTGAGGCACTGAGGTGCAGAGTTACACCATTGTGCTCTTTCTCTTCCCAGACCAGGGAAACTTGAAATCTTTTATACACACGGACACAGCTTCAAAAAAGGAAAATGGAGCAAAAACACCTTCACTCTTTTATGAACATAAAATATATCACAGGTAATACAGTTCGTCAGGCATAAAAAGGGATTGAACCTGGGTCACCTACTTGATGACTGAATGCTTCAAAAATACCCAGCTACTGCATAGCAGCAGATGGAGCACTGATCTGATTACAGGGGCTGGTCAGCAGTGACAACACTTCTATGGCTTAAACAGAAACATACACACCTGAATGAACACCTGGAAATACTGAGGAAACGTACCAAGCCATCTAATTCAAAGATGCCTGGTTGAAGGAAACCTAGATCTCTGAAAACATGCATCAACTTTTTCTGTACTATTTCTAAAAAAGATTAACACCTGCAATTCCATTTTGTGCAGGTCCCAGGCCTTTTAGAAAGTATTTAGAAGTGTTCTGCAAGCTGATGATGAATAGACATGTTCAGGTGACATAGGAAGAGAAAAATTCAGCTTCTGGTACACCCCATCTTGTTTACATGTGCCTAACTGGAAGTACTTCATACTAGTACTAGATAGCATACTAGACCTCAAGTATGCTAGGAATATGAAGGATCCAAACTGAAGCATCTGGGGTTTAGGAGCTTATACAGAGGGGAAGCTGCCAAGCATAAGGAGGAGGGATGCTCAGTAACCTCTCTGCTGATGACCCATTTCTGCCTCTCAAATGCAGAGAAGAGGTGACAAGACAAGAAACAGCCAGAAGGTTCGTTAAAACCCTTTCCATCTCTTTCCAGTCTTTCTCACCATCCTGTTGCAGCAACAGATAGGCTTCAGTGTTGAAGGAGAAATATGAAGTTGCTCAGGCTACAATTTTTTCTCAGATTTTCATGCCTTGGAAAAGCTAGCAGGACAAATAGAAGGATCTTTGAGGCTGGAACTCCTCTGGAGGTGAACTGTTTGACCACAGTACCTGCAGGCTGAAACCTACAGCACAGCTCCCATTCTTACCACAGAGTTGCCTAAAGCAATATAGATAGTGGGTAAATACAATTTAGTTTTGATTTGGAAATGGAAGAAGAAAAAAAATTATCTGTGCTTAACTAAATCAATATAGATACTCAGGATTTGATTTCACAGCAAAGTAGCTCCATCAGCTACTTGGCTAAAGGTTAATTAAGATTGTATTTGTCAATATACAAATATGAGTATGTACATTTCTGGGAATTTTCACTGACTGTAAGATTACATATGCTACTGAGTATTCTTGAGATGATTCTTTTGTATATTTGGGTACACATTTTTTAACTTCTATTTCCACATTATACGAGAAAGCGTGATGATCTATGAATCAAGACAGTCTCGTGTAATCTAAAACATGCTGAAATAATCACAGTCCAGCATTCCTGGAGATAAATGCAGCTGTCTCTAATTAATTCTATGAATCATGTTTTGAAGGATTGCAGATCCTTCAAAATCTATAGCTTAACATAAAAATAGGAATTTCCTTATGAAATTGTATTTTTTGCAGGATAAACAGAATGTTGCCTTCTTGTCTAAAAATGTAATATTTCCTATTATTATTTCCATGTGATACTCTGAAGCAGAACTCAAACTTGGAGATGATCAGTCTCAAAAATTAATTAATAGTTAGGCATTATTTTCTATGTTAATATCTAAGGTGTTCTGAAATTTCTTTGGGAATCTATCAACTATTGATAATAGAAATATGCACAGGGAAACAGTATATGCATAATATATTACATAAAACATTTTACCATCATTACCTTCTCTGTTTGCAGGTAGAGAAAAATAGAGAAACTGAACTCTTTACTATACACACAGAACTAAAATATCTTGAATTTTATTTCACATAGAAAAATGGAATGATCTGTTCTATTTGTTTTTATGAAGTGCAGAATTATAAGACCCTACTTTTAACCTTATGACATAATAAATCAATAAAGGATGTGCTGTGAAATAAATGGAACACAAAAGTACAGCAAAAATTGTGGAAGTGAATACTTTTCACAGCATGCTGTCATCCCTTGGAATTAACTCCAGCAGGAGATTATTAAGTCAAATATGAAAGATTTTTAAAGGGCTGAATAACTTTATGAGTAATAACAACAATATGAATGTTAAATCCATTGTTATGCTCCTGAGGGTAAATTGATAGCTGCAGGGGTCAAGAAGATATCTTCTTCTCTACATCTCTTTCCACACAACTGGCTAAGTGCATTAAGGGTTTTTCTTCAACCTCCCCTCAAGCACCAGACATTGGTCACTTTTGAAGGCAGCAAAAATGCAAGACTCAGCAAATGAGAAGAAACATAAAACTTGTGGGATTCAGCACAACAAATCCTATGCTGCTTCTCATCATCTTTATCAGAGCATATTTTACCTCCAGCATAAAAGGAGATTGTTTTCTATGTTCACCATCGCCACGGATGCAGCATAGGCACTTGTAAGCTTGCTGTTCTAAGTCACTTATCATTTTAATTCTCATGCCTCATCCACATTTCCATCTGGGAATCTAGCTCTTCTTTTATTTACCTAGTAGATTTCATGACTTTTCCAAGCTTAGGCTCTGAAAAAAGATGAAACAGCGAAGGTAAAAGAGAAGAAAAAAAAACACAAAAAACCCCCATTCCTTGATTCATTTTTCTGGTCTTGTCAGAATCAATTTTCCCCAAGAAGAGGAGACTGACAGTCTCTGTCTATTCTCACTAGTAACCAGCATGGATATCAGGTGAGGAGGCACAAAAACAAATTTGTATCCAGTATAAAATTTATAAAATTCTGGTTGCATTGGCCTCAATAGTTGTCCCATGATGTATTTTTGAGATATTTAAAAAAAAAAAAAAATCCAACATCCTTTCTAAATGTTTCATTTGTTAAGAATCTATGAACACTTCAAAGAATTTAGATTCTTCATGAAGCAAATAATTTTTCAACCACTTTTGAAGAGCAGTCTGATATATCTTTAGATACTGCCCATGACAAAGTCACTGTGGTGTATATGGTGCCATAGTATTGATCCTGACATTTTTGTGATATACTGTGTCTGAAGGACTTGGTAAAAAGTAATGATTCAAAGTAGAAGAGAGCTTGACTGCTCTGGGAACTAGAACAGACCTACCAAAAAGTGGAAGAGTGACATCACAATAATTAGGAAATAAAATCTATCATTGCAAAAGCTACTGACAAATGTTAAATTCTTCAAAGCATATTCACTTTGGAAGAAATAGGCACTGAAGCTACTCAGTTACTCTAGACACACCTTTGTCACCTTATCATTCATATCTCAAACATTATTCTCCCCTTCAAAGTGACTTGGTGTAAACTGTGAGTCTATGTTAAGTATCATTTCCAAAGTGCCAGAGGTGACTGTGCTCTGACAAGGAATATCTGTGCTGGAAAAGTTGTCAAGAGGAGCAGTATTTTTATGTTGATCCTGAGAGAACACTAGCTGCAGATCTTTCTAGATCACTAAATAAAATATATTCATCAAAACCTGCATCTGTATTAGCCTTTGGGATGGAGCAATTATGTGGTTCTGAAACAAAACTCCAGTGTCCATGTTTATTGTACATTCCTGTTTCAGAGAGAACTTGGTGTACATGAATAAGTGTTCTATCTGAGGAAACAGAAATGGAAGATCAGTTTAAGGTGCATGAAAAATGTATTTCTACCCCTAGTGAGGACATAAAGGCTCAAATCAATCACTGATACATCCTTGAGATAGATTTGAGCCAAAGTTTGTGAAAATTTTGTCCAAAGTCCCAAACTAAATCTAGTCCAATGTGTCTATATGATAAAATCATGGAATGGCTTGTGTTGAAAGGGACCTTAAAGATCATCCAGTCCCAACTCCCTGCCATGGGTAAAGACACCTTCCACTAGACAAGGTTGCTCAGACTCCCATCCAAAATGACCTTAAATATTTCCAGAGATGGGGCATCCACAACTTCTCTGCTGGAATCGCATGTGATCCATATGTAAAGTTTGTATTTTTAGTTATTTTGGACTGGTGACTTTCTGTTTCACTACTTGCTAAAGTAGACAAAGTCAACAAAATGTAAATACCCCGCTCTTCATTCTCCCACATCCCCAGGAGAAAGGAATACCAGTTGTGTGACTTAAAAATCCAGCAGAACTTAAACAGTAACATACATTTTCCCTGCTACCAGCCCAGAAACAATTTATTTATTCACAAGCACCCACAACAAACATAAAGGGATTCTTTACTTGGTAAGCTTAACTGCCTCTTTAATAGAAGAATAAAACGAAGACTCCACAAGTTGCAACATAGTGGTCTACTCATCTAGCATCAAGTGACTGTTCTTACAGGACTCTGACTGCACTCACTGACAGATGTCCCTAATGCATTCAAACGAGGGACTCACAGATTTCAGAGAATCTGATAAAGTGTTTGATAGTATTTAGAGAATTATTTTTCTTTAAAGGTTGCACATACACAACCGCATATAACTTTGAGAAACAGTGAAGGCTCCATGTCATTTCCCACCAGATGATTTGTCCTGAAGAATCTGATTTCAGTTCTGAGTTTGCAGGGATTGGATGTGGTCATGGTGCAAGGATGTCTTATTTTAAAATGGGAGATTGATTTCTAGATTCACGAGACTTCTTGAACCAGTCCTTATTTTGGAGGCTCCCATGTCCTCAAAAATGGCAAAATTCTGTCAAAATGGGTCATCCATGCTTCTCTCAAGAACACATAAATTTTTTCTATACCATTATAGGCAGTGAACTTAGTTAGGCTGAATCTGTACCTCAGTGGTGGGCATTTAAGCTACAAGGTGAGACAGAGCTTAGAGCCACTGTCTCTCAGCAGAGTTTTATCACAGACATGCAACAATCCGTTTTGCTGAGGGGCTGTTTGGGAATTACTCCACTTTCTTTGTGAAGACCTCATTTCTTCATCTAATCTCAGTTTAGAGAAATTACCAAATTGGGAAACAATTAGTACTTAATGCTATGATTTTTCAGCTCTTCCAAATCTAACTGTGACTTTTCCAGCCACTGAGCAAGAATATAAAGTGATGCAGTATGAACAGTACATTGAATTGCTATAGTTATTATTACCATTATTAATGCTATTATATGTAAAAAATAAAAGAGAAGAAGATATGCAGATACACTGTTAGGGTTTGGGGTTTTTGTTTTTGTTTTGTGGTTTGTTTGGGGGTTTTTTTTGTCTTGTTAAATTTGTTAAAATGTACTTGAAACAGTGAGTTTTTCTGTTTATAATTGGTTTTGAATGATGACTTTTTCCACCAACAAAAAGGAAAAAAAAAGTTCACATGGAACATGTTTTAAATAAACAAGAAATTAGTTTCAGGACAGCTGTACTTCCTGTGACAATGCAACTGCATGTTGATATAGTGACACCCGTCAAATAAGAAGTTCAGAAAAATAATGGAGTAATATGGAACCTGCAACTTTGGGAGAATTGATCTTATAACTAATTCAGTAAGAAGAATATTTTTTTATTTGGTGAATATGTAATGTCTGGTTCCATATATAAAGCTCACAATCCCAAACCTTCTCTGCCTCCACACTATGCTAGGTAAAAACATTGCAATTTTACAGGAGTTCGGGACTGGAAAGGACCTACTGGCTTGGCAGAACCCCAGCTGAAAAGGTAATGCTCCCACCAATCTTAACAGTATTTTGTTGTATTGTCTCTATTATCACTGTCAAATTGTAAATAGCACAAAAGACTATGAGAAAAGATGAGATAAAAATCTAAAAATTATATAATTAAAATTTAGGTGTGCTAAATGTGAAATGAGACTTGAAGACTTATCTTAGTGACAAATGATGCCCATTTTGAAGAAGGGATATGTTTATATAATCACATGCATCCTGTAGTAAATTCCCATGTGAGTAAGCACTGTAATACAAAGAGAAAAAAAAAATTGCAGTAAGAACCTAAAGCTCACTAGATCTGAATAATTTAAAATATTCAGAAGGAGAAGTAAGGTGTTTAACAAGAAAATATGCACTTTCCTTTTAAGAATTCCTGATTAAATATGATTATTTCATGTTCTCAAGTAGTAGAAATTGTTAATTTTGCATATTTTTCTTATGTTCAACTAAAAGTCAACAGGTTTAAAAGGGTAATATAGCTGAACCAAACTCCTTTTGCCTGTAATCAATTATTAAAGAAAAGATTTATCACAAACTTCCCCCCAATGTATGGTTTTAGAGACTAATTTTTGAACTAATCTGATTAAAGTCAATTTGGGGATAGTGGTACTTCTCTAATTGTTTCTGAGACCTTGGCATTAGCAATATAGAGTGTTATGTTGTCACGGCAACAGGACTATGATAATGACTTCAGACATAGAATTGAATTATGTCACAACGGTGGTTTGGGAGCAGCTGCTTCTGTGCAAGTTCGGTCAGAGGGACAAAGATGTGTTGACTGCAAAGAAACACGTGATGGTTTGTAAATGGCCAGTCTTCGCGAACGAAGATCTGGGAAAGGTGTTTTTACCTTTCAAGCCTGCGCAATGGATTTTTTA
>JAWWLV010000121.1:106508064-106521744 GCA_035041135.1 Platyrinchus mystaceus | reverse complement strand
GAGTAGCCCAGTGACAACCTCGCTCAGCTTGCAAGGACCCACGGTCGCGGTTTGGCCCCGAACCCCAAGCCGCAGTATAAGGTATATGGTCAGTCACATTAAAGTGATTGCAACAAGTTGTATGGACAAAAGTCTGAATACAATTCTACAAATTTATCAGTACAGTGTAAGATATAAAGACTACACAGAGGAGAAAAAAAATTTATACTGGATGAGATCTTCTAAGAGAACTAGACTATTAAAAGATTATGGTCCTTTTCAATCATTACTTTGAAATGTCTAAATAGGCTTATTATAAAAAAAAATCTTTATCTTAAATTTGATTTTGTTTTTTTATGAGATCATTGAATTTACAATACAAGACTAATAAAGATAGTCGGTTATGCCAGAAACGTAAAAGATCCTTTGGAATTGAAAGTATATAATCATAAAACCAATTCTTTGTGATGCTTTGACACTGCACAAATCACAATCACATTAAAGTCATGGAAATCTGGTTCTGTCATAAGCCAATGTCCTTTACTCATGCAGCATTGCCAGGCATCTGAAAATACTGGACAATGAATTAATTTTCCAAATTCGCCAATGCTTTGGTCTAATTTATATTCATATTAAGATTCTTTTCCTTGTGAAAATCTGTGTGATTTATAACTCTAACAGTACTCCTCCTACTGCTTCCAATCACAGTAGTAATTAGGAAAAATCATGCCCGATGAAATTGTGAATGTAAGGACTTAATATAGATATTTGTTACTTACTAGGTTTTCTGATAACACTGATAACAGCAGAAGGTAGTACATGACCATTTTTAAACAGGAAATATCCAGCTGCAATTTTCATATCTGCTAACCATGACAACATCACATCATGCTTTCTCTGTTAGCTCTGCTCACACACACAGTACCCCGATGGGTATTTTGCACCCCTATATACCCACAACTACTCAGAACTGGAACGACTTTGTCCAGTTTCACTGATTGAAATCACAGCCCTTATCAAAGAAGCAAAACATATCTCCAGATCTTTCCATTCCCTGTAGCTTCTGGCTTCCACTTATATCTTCCACAGGGAAACTGTGTCACTCTGCAAACTAATAGTTAAAATTTGGAGACATACTCCTGAATACCAATTGAGTCCTTAGCTGCCCAAGAAGCCACAGCTTAGCTGCTACAGTCAGAGCCTGACTTTTTCATAATAATTGGCATAATAGGAAATAGGAAGGATATTTCCAGTCACAGTTTAGTTCAAATGAAAACAAATACAGCAAAATGTTGCGGACAATGAAAACACCCAAAACTCCTTAGGTAATTAGGAATGAAGCAAGACATTCTGACCCCAAGAGCAGTTTACCCAAGCAAACTGAGAATCAGCAAAATGTTGCCACCCAGTTATAAAATATTTTTATTCTATTTATCCTTAAAATGCCACCATGCAGATTCTTTGGAGGGATGGAACATGAAGAATATGAGTAATGTGTAAGAAACAAAACCTATTTCCCAATCTTTTCCTATATACTATTTCTGAAAATGTCACTCCCATGCTGAGTCTACTAATAGGATCATTAGCTCATCAAATCAGGCTTAGAGTCTAAAACTGAGAAATGAGACAGGCTCACAAAATATCTCTGAAGAAATAGCTAATTAGGCGGAAGATGGCATGGTGTGGGCTCTGAAAAAGGTCAAACTACAAGTAAGGCTTATAGAGTTGAATCTTAAAAACCAAAATATAATTTTGAAATACGAGGAAACAGAAATGCAATGGGCATTCATAGCCTATAGCCTCTCACAGGTAAAGTGGTGCCTGAAGAAACAGATATGAGACACAATGGGAATTCTCACCCTCACCTAGTCTGTCATACATCTCTCCAGGGGTACTCTTTCCCACATACAGCCAGCATCAGACACTGCCTCCAAGGACATTTCCCAAAATTTATGATTTTGTCATAACTTTAGTTGCTGTCAAGTGGAGCTAAGAATACAAACTTGAATTTCCTCACTGGAAAAAATCACAATCAAACAAAGCAAAACATAAGAGGAGGGAAATTTGGGGTATTTAACATAAAAATGGACATTATGTGGAACTGCGAAAGTAGATTTTATCCTCAGGGTCAGTAGTCTGGGCTGCAGTTATTCCCACACTATCCACCTTAGCCTGTTTCCAGTCACAAATCAGTTTAACTTTACACTGTATCTGTGTTTGTCTATACATGTGTATATGCATGATGCATTCAAGATAATAATATGGTCAGCCATAAAAATGTGAAAATATTAGGTGATGAGGAATTAAATAAAATATTCCAAACATTGGGAATTATTTCAGTACATGTGACATGGTAATATCAATATAGGAGATTAAAAGAGGCCTATTTTTACTCACTGTAAAATGGGTAGATGGGGAGAGGAACACATCAAGAGGAAGGACTCATTTTGTTTTTAAAGCAAAGATGCAGAGGGTGTACAGGGAGCACAGGAATTGAGTTGACTCCTTAAGGCTAAAACGAGAGAATAGCAGGATGATTTTTCCCGATCTTACCCATTTGTGAGAAAGTCTAATGGGATAAAAAGACAAAGACAGAAAGACGGGGATTTCACTAATACTAGTTTCCACGAAACACTCAAATACAGGCCAGAAACCTGAGACCAAAACATGGACAGAAAAGTCCTTATGGGACATTTCCAAACTTTCAAAATTTAAGGAAGATATCTTTAAAATAAATATTCTCTTCATTTAGCTTTCAGCTTCATCAGACTTTAGCTTTGTATGGGCTGAGCAGGAATCCTGGGAGCTACAAGTGAAATTTTCTCCATAGAAAGGGTGGACAAGGAATTCTTGAAATTACTAACTGAAGAGAGTAAAAATAAGAAGTCAAAGCCTCATATGTTTGAGATTCACTTCCCAATAAGACAGCAAAAGAACCCATGCTTAATTTAAACTAAATAGGACTTGCAAACAGCTGTAGGGAGCATAGTGCAACCCGACACATTTCCTCGCTTACAGGAAGAAATGAGAAGAGACAGGAACATTGTGTGTATAAAAGAGCCAGAAACTGCCAGAAAACTTCCAACTCAATCCCACACTGACATTAGCAAAAAACGACAAACCCAAGTAGACAGTATAACAACGAGTTTATGATTACACCTCTGATAGAGCAGCTGGCAACATTGCCGCTGCAGTTAGTAGAGAAGCTGGAAAATGTCCAGGGATTGAAAAAGGCACAAGCACAATACCCACATGCTGTCACACAAGTGGAAAACTGTGGGTAAATATAAAAAAGAAGCTGCAAGGAAATGGCAAGGCTTGAAAACAATGATTGACCTTGTCATAAGAAATAGTCATGATTACCTGTGGTAGGTCAGCTGAACTCCCAAAGCAAGTGGGAGATCTACATATATATAAACAATATCTGGCTACATCAATATGATTGAAAGTGATGTGGTACACTGGCAAAACAAACAGCTCAGTAATGCTGTCTATACTCCTGGAAAGAGAAGTCATTATACTGATATGCATTAGGTGGACTAATAACTGAATATCTGCAGAATAGGCCTCTATTTCTGAATTAATGGTATAGAATTTTTTGTATTTGCTGCACAGGAAGAGTAGTTTTAGAATACATGCCATCTCATGACAAAACAGACAACTCAAAATGGCCTTCATACTAATATACAAATTATATTCCTTTTCTGAAAAGGAATATAGACCTTTGAAAAACTGACCCAAACTGTATAAAAGCCTAAGAAAAAATATTTACGCTTCCTAGAATATATTCAGTTGGCCAGACACAGTAGCCTCATGCTATTTGATGGTGTTCCAACAATACAGACAATAGAACATGGACAACTTTTCAGGTCACTTTAAAGAAAACATGCAGGTCTTGATTCAGTTGGCCTTGCATAAATATCAACCTTTTGTGAACAATCTCTCATCTAGGCTATGCTTCAAATTGGGAATTATTCAGGTGAGCACTGTCTGGAATAAGCTAAAACTAGATCAAGGACAATTTAATACTGTGAATGATTAACATCCAATACCTGAGCTACTGCCTTCTCTCTGTTTAATTTACTCATGTAGACGTATATAGCTGCAGTCAGATTTCTAGATTCTAAGGACTACATCAACTATTTCTCTGTTAATGGCAACAGGAGCTTAAATGTTCATTCACATGAATATATCTATATATATCTCTATATATCTATATATAGAGATATCTTGTGAACAAATAGGCTTAAAAATCTTACCATAAAGTTTAATTTCACTGCATAAATTATGTTAGTCCCTCCTACCACAATTTCTAGATGAATTATTAAAAAAAAAAAAGAAGAAATCAGCAAAAAGAATGAATGTTAAATTTCCTCCATTTTGATAAGAATATGGATCACTGATGGTCATAATTGCATGTCATCATCATGCAAAAATTCTTCTGACCAGAAAAAAAAATATAAAGGGTGTTTTTAAAAAAATAAAAATTATGAACTGTTATCAGATAGAATTTGGCAAAGCATGTGGCTTTGCGTGTTTCTCAGCACTTGATACATCCTTCATCAGAAAAGGAATATCAATCAGTTGTCCTTACATGTGAAATGCTAGAAGTGGAACTGCTGCTTCAGTATAATTAGAAATAAAGCTTTTACAGTAATGTGGACATGTTAATGCTTTTCTTTGATGAGCACTGAGTTCGATACACAAACAAAAAGCAGATGCTTTTGAAGAAAAAACTGATTGCACTTAAATCCAGAGTACCAACCTTCCAGCCAACATATACCAATAAAAACAGATTACATGAGTCAAAAAGATGCTTACAATAGCAATTGCCTTTTCTAAGTTTTCACTTAGGAAACTAACATCAAAAAGGTATTCAGAGTTCAAAAAGCAACTTCAGCTGCCCATTGACTCTGACAGAGATTACAACATCATCCACTTCACAATCACAGCAAGTGCTGATGGTTTGAAAAGCACACAGCATTGCTTTGTGATGTGAGGCCTATAAAACAGTCTGATGATACAGAAGATGAAGTGTTCTTGGAGATGATTCCTTATCAGCTAGCATGTAACTGTTTAGAAATGCTGATGATGCAACCTTGAAAATTAAAATCACAGGTTTTTTAAAGCTTAAAAATCTGGAGTCTTTAGTTAATGCAGTGGATTTGGAGCCAGATCACAATTGAAACGTATTATAGGACTAGTATACGACAAAACCCAAGTTCAACAGAGAGAATTAAAATCCTATCAGACCCATTTGTTCTGGAGACAGAACACAAACCTACTGCTGACAATTATATACCTATTCAGTAAGCTACAATGAAGACAACAAATCATTCCTATTCAGGAAATCCAATTTTCCTTGATCACCAATTAAAATGAAAAATATTGAGTAGATGGCAGTAGTCTCATGAGTCTGCTGTGGCCTCCAATAACCACACACTTCAGCAGCTCTAGACTGTACATTTACAATACCCTGACATCATAAGGAAGAGGGAAACTTAAAGAAAAAAAACTTTTATATTATGCAAACCATTAAAAAGATTTAATTTTATATCACCCCAGCCTAATAGTACCCTAAGTACATATTCAAGTTATTAAGTCAATCCCTGTAAAAGTGAAACTCACCTTTCTTAACTTTTGGTGTCTGAAGGCTGGTTTTAAAATTAAAGTGTCTAGGCTTTATCTTGGAGAGATAAAAATTTATAGCAGATCATTCATTCCATCTATTTTAAGATGGAATGGGTTGAGTTCTGATGGCATTTAACTCTTACTGTTCACCAGGAAGAGAAGGCTGATGACCTCCTTAGACTAGGTGCCTAATATATAAAGGTGGCCAGAAGTCAAATTTCATCCGCATATGTGTTTGTAAAAGATGATTCAAGCCCTGAAGCTATATAAGGCAGTTTGTTGCCTTTATTATGCAGAAAGAGCAAGAGTACTGTTTTCTCGAAAGCTGCTGCTCTTAGTGGTGCTGCCATATGCTCTCCAAGCATTAGGCGGATGGCTGGAACACTTGCCCAGGAACTGGGAAATCTGAGCTTAGCCAGACATTCTCAGGGTAGTTTCAAAAACAACAGTTGTTCTGGATCATTGAACCTTTCCCCTCAGACATTAAACGCAGTCTAAGCCTCCAGAATGGAGGCTTCTGATCTTTTTTGGGGGGAAGATTTTCTAAAGAAAAAATGTATAACATTGGGTTGGATGTGTGGACCAGAATCCTGTTTCTTTCTCAGTTTGATTTCACCAGTTCACAAATATTAGAATTCTGCATTTGTGTTCTCCTTTTAAAAGGAAACAATATTTTTTAAAGAGGGCTCTAGAAACTCCAATATGACATGTAGATAAGCAGTG
Organism: Platyrinchus mystaceus; assembly: GCA_035041135.1. Taxonomy (NCBI): domain Eukaryota; kingdom Metazoa; phylum Chordata; class Aves; order Passeriformes; family Tyrannidae; genus Platyrinchus; species Platyrinchus mystaceus. The sequence continues at coordinate 106,515,411 of JAWWLV010000121.1, read as the reverse complement.
CTAATACTTCAGGGAATGAGCACATGTCTGTGACAACAGTAAACAGCTTCAAGTAGTGAATCTCTGTTCAGACAGGTAGAGTGCAAAGGTACTTGACTGGGTTTTTGGGAAGATTTTTGCTTGATGGAATGATATACTCTAAAAACAAAGACAAAAGTAATCATATTTCTCTACTCTGAAGGCGTAAAATTAAGCTCAATAGCAATATATGCATGTTGCAGAAAGAAACAAGAAAAATATTACTTGAAATGTACAACACATTCAGCTTAACTTTTTATGTGGGAAGTAACTAGCAAAATGCAAACTATTTGACTATGGTTGGCTAGGCTCAAAAACCTTCAGTTATTTTTGTCAGGAAAACAAGAAAAACAAGCCACCAAAACCAACAAAAGAACCAACCAACCAACCGAAACAAACAAACAAAAAACCCTGAAAAACGCCCAACCAACCAAAATTAACCAAAAAAACCCCAACAACCAGAAATTGCTCAGACCTTTACATTTGCTAGGAAAACACTGCATGCATAAAGAGAAATGTGTCAATCTGCGTTTTCAAAGGTCAAAAAGGGATTTCTTTGACAAAGGAAACCCCAGTGAGCCCAACGCTTGCTGTTGTGGTGGCAGATGACAGTGTAAGTTTCAGTGATCTGAAAACAACTACTACAGACTATTTATAGCATGTTCAGCATTTATTTGTGATTCCTCAACCCTTACAAAACTTTAGTCATAGGTTGGACCTACTTGTAAGTCTGGATGTTCATTGAAAAGGAATATAAACCCAATATGTTTGATATAGATAGGACAAAAAGGAACAATGGCACAACTTTTGTTATTTTTCTTCCTACTGAACGTTCACAATAAATTTCAGCAGTCAGAGAGATACCACTCAAAAAGGGGCTATGCGATTAATTCCATTAAAAAAAAAAAGAAGAAAGAAATGAAAAGAAAAAGAAGCCCTCTGCTTTTTCGTCTTCCAGGCACTAGAAGCGGTATCTTCAAGCTTGAGGGAAAAAACCAGTTTTGAGAGCATGGCAAGTACAAGCTTAACTATATAGACATAGAATTTGCTACAGAAAGAGAATACAGAAATTGTCTTGAACATGAAAGACAATAACTTTAAAAGTAACTCAGGTATACTTTGAATGTTTGAGAAAATTCTTACATCTGAAATCCAGTGTCAGCAAATAATAGCAGTATGGAAACTAGGCTAACATTTGGGAATTCAGTGTGTTTTGGGAAGAAGGATAGAACACAGCAATGCTGAATGTCTCAAATTACATGAGGATTATATTCAGGTTGGGCACCACCTTTTAATTTGTTTAGTTAATTTTAATTACCATAGTAAAGTTGTCACCAAAAATTAGGTATTCTTAACAGTAGAAATTCATAATGACAGTAATACAAAGGAAGCACCTTATTACTTGTTTTATATCCACAAAGTCCTTGGCCTGGCAGAGCAAATGAGCAGCAGATGCTAAAGATATATCTTGGGCAAAGTGACAAGGAATGAGCGTTCAAAATGTCCTTCTATAATTCAATTCAAATTCTACAATTTACATATTCATTTGAATCTTCGTGTGGCCATACCATCCCCAAAGTGTTGGGATAGTTAATTCTATTTAAGGGATCTTACAGTATCTTAACAAAATCTGTGGTGTGAAAACAGCCTAGCCTGCACATGTCATTTTAAGATAAACACATTTCAAACCAGAAAATCAACGTCAGATGAATTCATTAACTAAAAAATTTAACAAAACCCAAGTATCTTTCAGTGTCAAAGGCAAATTATTTCTAGTTCCATATCCTGCCAGCTAACCAAATTTCCATCCATCTCAGTTTCTTAAAAGAGCAAATCAGTGTTAAAGGACAGGTCTTGAGCTGGAACTAAATCATCTATAGCAGATAAATATTGGAATTATTTTAACTCAGGCCAACAAGCACTTTCAAATAACAGTTGTATTTGAGAAGGCAGCCTCCTTCAGGAATCATTCCCATTAAACACTTTCTATGTAGCCACCCTATCTTAGAGGATAAGAGAGATTAGTAAAATGAATGTGCTGTAATTTTGCCATTTGGCTTTAAGGCCAGAAAGTAAACCTTGGCACTGCTTGATAATTAAAATAAACATAGCCACAAACCATAACATTTTTTATTTATATTTCCACTGCTTTCTCCACTGCAAAAGTATTGACATCTATGGATATGATTTTTTTATCAAAAGATTATTCACCTTCTCAGGTCTAGATTATAAAATAGCTCCATGTTAGAGAAGTTGGGTTTGAAATGATAAGTGAAAAGATAGATGTTATTCTTGACATCAATATCCAATTATTTCAGAAAGGAAAGAAATCTGTTATGAAGGTTATATATGCATTATATATATATATACATACATGAGTTTGAATCTGATCTAATCCAGAGAAGGATTTAATGGTAGTCTCTCTTAAGAGAGATAGTAAAGTGATTGTACAAGTACAAAGAGGTTGTACATATATATATGCATAATTTATACATGTGCAAAAACTCAAAGCCAGTCTTGAAAGTGTTACATGGCTCCTCAGAGAGTAAATGACTCCATCTGTTTAGCCACTAAAAGATTAAAAGGCTTAAGAGGTGATAGAAGAGTGTGCCTCATTATATTGCCTGGGAACACACAATAAATATTCTTATGTATCTTTGACTGCAATGTTAAAAAACCATCAAGTTGTCTTGATTTCCTGAGACCCAAAAGAACCATACACTGGTAGTTGTATATCATGGAAAAATAGTCTTGTGGGTATGCAAGCAGATTTTCCTCACAAAATGAATTCAAAGTTCACAGTTAAAGCAGTTTGTAAGTTTTAATTAGTCATTTTTTGGGGGGATAAATCCGTGCATGAACTTCTGCTTTTAAGAGGAACTTCTTTTTAGATAACACACGCTTCCCCCTCTACTTATTAACATCAAGAGAGCAAAAGAGAGAATGAGACACTAAAAAACAAGTTCACATGAGTCCTGACTCTCAGACAAAAAATTTAAAATCTACTAAAGAATAACCTTGCCATAAGAAAAAAAAATAGGAGTAAATAAAAAATTGTGATAACTGAAATAAGATCATGAAAGCCTTTATAACAACATTGAGGAATAGTTGAAATGTCTAACTTGACCAGAAAAATTACTCTTAAGGGTTCTAATGAACCCTATCAACTACAGCCACAGAAGCATGGTGCCACTTAGAGAAGCTGGTGAAATTCTCCACTCTGATGCAAAAAGTGAAAAGATTTTTTCAGGAGTTCTAGAGACACTACTTATGTTTTTATATCTGCAGGATAAAATTTGATTTCTTTAAATATTTTAAAGAAATTTCAGGGTTTTATCCCCAAGAGTCCCCAAATCCATTTTTGTAGTGTTATCTCAGTCAGTTCTCTCCCATCCTCTATTCAAATGTTAGATTATTCTCATTTGAAATGGCATCTTGCACTTGTTCCTACCAAATGGTGTATTCTCTTCTGAGAGTTATCTCTCTCCTGCATTAAGATAATTTTGGGCTTTATTTGCATATCCCAACATAGTTACAATCCCTTTGACCTCGGTTGCTGCCAGATTTAATACATCTACTCTTTAATCTAATGTTTATTCATAAAAATACTGATGACTACCACACAAGATATATCTTGGCAGAGATTAGCTTGGTATAACCTTGTGTTCTGCATATGAACTATTGAAAACTGTTCTTTATATTCAGCTTTCAAACATCTTTGCACCTATGCTACATCAATATTATGCAAATGATGTTTCCATAGCAAAATTTTAAGAATTTTGAATGAGAGAAAACAAATAAAAACCAGTCCAAAATGTGAAGCTAAATGGCAATGGGATCATATGAAAACAGTAGCATGACTGTTTCTCCTCTTCCCATAAAATCTGCTAACCTGCTATAAAAAAGAAACTACATTGCTTTGATACAAATCACAGTGACAGTTATTCACCATTTTCTTGTTTTCTAGGTACCTTCAAATTGTCTGATTATCCTTTTGCAGTATTTTTCTAGGACATTAATAACACTAATTGACTGATCTCCATTTCTATAGTTCTTCTTTATCCCCTTTTTAAACATGGACACTCTATTTGCTTTTTTTCAAGCCTTACAGGATTTAGCAGAACTCCATGGACTTTTCAAACTAACTACTCAGAACTCTGAAATTCCACTACTGTGTTCTGCCATGGGATTGCTGTCTCAGAAAAATAAACAAAGAGTAAGCTCATGTAAGTCAAATCAAACTTTAGACAGACACACATTATGAATCCAGAGCATTACCTTCCTCTAAAGAAAAAGGGCTTTTAATCAGATCTAGACATTTAAGTTATAAATTGAAGAAAATTTCAAGTGTATCCCTCAGACAACTTACATGTACTTCTTGCAATTTGTAAGTTACAAGGACAATCAGAGACTAATGGCTCCTGCTATTTTGCCATAACAGAGTATGAAGGTCCAGGAAATGGTAGCACTGGAAGTGTTATTAAATAGATTGAAAAACTCTTAAACTAACTCAACAAGAAGTAAAGAGAAAGCCAGGAATGTTGGACCTAACAACGAGAAAATCTGCAATTCTGGAATAGAGTTACAGTTTGTTTAATATACATTTGACTGTGGAGTTGCAAGCAAGAAAGTTTCCAAAGTGAATTTTAATAAATATATATATATACGTAGTTACATACACACTTCTATGAGGTTTTTATACCATATTGCTTGCCCTCTAAATAACACAAGAAAATATGTTCAAGTTCATGAAGAAGAGTGATGAGAAAAACAGAAAAAGAAGTCCTTAATATACACTCATTTTTGTTTACTATTTTGAAAATAGAGGAATTCTTACGAATACTTGGAGTCATGTTATGTTGTTGCTACGTTTTTACCATTGAAAAATTTTGATTTCACAGTCAGAACAAAACCTCATTGTAGGAGATATTTTCTATCTACTCAGTGATAGACAATATCCCTTTCAGGTAAATTACAGGATAAGCATATGAGACAGAAGACAAATGGGAGGGGAAATTGACACAGAAGTGTAAAGTGTCTCCCATCATACCACCAAGTAGATTGACTGCAAAGTTAGAAGTTCAGATCAAATTTCCAGAATTTTAATGATATTCATTTTTCCTGAATATTTCTTAATAAAATTTATTTTTCCTGAATATTTCCTCATATGTAAGAAAAGTTCAAAACATGATCTGTGTGAAGCTTTATGCAGAATAGATTTAATGTAAATTGTCATTTGATTTCCACAGGTTTTGTAGTACTACTTTTTTTTTTTTTTTTACAATTAGAATTAAATATGACAATCCCCTAGAAGACAGTTCAAATTAAGCAAAACAAGGAATACAGTTGAAATATGTTTATAGTCCTATTTGTATGATACATAATTTCCGTATTCTTTCTAGAATGTTTCAGGATGGGTTAAGAGAATTCCATAAGAATAAAGATCATTAAGCAAGGCAATACCTTTTTGCGCGTGCTATGTAAGGTGACATGCTAATGCGAACCCACGGAAAAAAACTTAGGATAAATAACCAGAACTTTTATCCTTGAAAATGTCTTAATTGCACATAATAAGGAAAATTTCAGTGCATAATTCTTTAATATTCAAGCCAAGCAAAAAGATCATTAGAAATGTATTGAAGTTCTTAGGCCACACCTGGCTGCCAGTGAATGCTTAGACAACTTATGAGCCTTGTAATGGAATGGGCAAAGGAGAGAAAGCTGCTTATAATTTGGGTTTGTTTTTCTGCTTCTCTGTATTAGTGCTCTGAATTAAATGAATACATTTCCAAATATTACAAACACATCAACATCTCCACATCTCTCTTTGTAACTGGGCCATAAGAATAGTCTTTTCTCTATAATCAGATATTTCCTTTGAAATTAACTATAAATATGTTGTGAATTGTTATATGACTTTGCTGTGTACTTTGGGAAGTGATATGTCAATAAATTCTGCTTTCTTTTTCATGTGATGTGTTCTTTGAGAGTGGGACAGTAAGAGGATGTCTGTAACACCAGGTACCTCTGTAGAGAGGTACTTGATTATTATACTCTCCTTTACTCTTTTCTTTTGTCTTATTCCTCCATGTTGCTTTTACTCTTCTCTCTTTCTCATCTCATTCAGAAAATAATTCAGAAAATTCCTCAGCTTCTTGAGACTAAGAGCAGCATGCAGAAGGAAACTTATTTAATAGAGTACAGTTTCTTTCAGAGCAAAAGATAGACATCCTTCTAAAAAAAATACGGACCATCTTGGTAAGTAAAGGTCTGGGAAAAGAATGAATAAAGGTCAGTTCTGGAGTCACTAAGAATTTTTCTTCTGTTTTCTACAGGAATGCAGAAAGTTTGGCTGACTGACAGAACCAGTATCTTGAGTATAAATGCCATTAATGCAGCTCTTGCCTTGATGTGCTTACTAATGGTCCTTGTTCTCTCTCACTGCACTGCCAACTCCAAAAGCTCCAAAATAACAAGTTTTTCCAGTTTTCTTTGCCTTTGAGGGAAGACTTTTCAGTTGTTCCTAAAAGATACTATGAAGTTTCATCTTCCCCTCATTATGAACTCACTCTGATGACCCTGTGTATAGAAATTTGAATGAGTTAGAGTCTAGTTAATTATCCCAAAGGGAGAGGGCAAGAAGGGATTCATATCACTCAATTCGCTGTGAAATTTCCCTTTTCTCAAATTCCAGTGAATTCACTAACATATCTCTCCTGTCTCCCATTTAACCCTTCCCTAGGCCTGCCAAGGACACATTCCTTGTACCCACTTCAGGCATTCCCTCCTCCCTGTAACCATATCCCTTCTATCAGCTCCAAAAGAGGACTAGTTCTCACCACACCTCCTTTTCTCTTTTCTCAATCCTGGGAGACAATGCCAAAAGTGACAACTACTTTTCTTTTACAGATTGAAGTATCTGGGATTGAAAGCAAAGGCAGTTAGAAGACGATAACACTTCTATGGAAACAATCATGTATGCTGAAGATCGCAGTCGGTAAACATTGATCTGAAAGGAGCTGGTTCATAGCTTCAGAAAACCTGAAAAAAGAAAAAAGGTAAAATTTAACTACATTTCTAACAAAGAGTCTGGCAAAGCCTGACAACTCTGTTCTAAAGGCACTTCCTCCAGGAAATGGTAAAATTTTACTAAATAAGACATTAGTTTTAGTTTAATACTTGCCTTTCAGTGTCGAAGGAGGACAAAACAGAATTGATTTTGAAAATATAGGAGCACACACGCACACACACATATGTGTGTGTGGCCAGTCTTCGCGAACGAAGATCTGGGAAAGGTCTTTTACCTTTCAAGCCTGCGCAATGGATTTT
>JAWWLV010000121.1:106495759-106507964 GCA_035041135.1 Platyrinchus mystaceus | reverse complement strand
TTAGGGGCTGACGAGCTCCATCTGCCCGGGGGATTGTCCCTGAAGCAGGACCGGGAATTGAACCTGCGACCTCGGCGCTGAGAGCACAGCATCTTAACCGCTAGACCACCAGGGGTCCCCATATATATATATATATGCGCACATAAATGTTTATCTGATGTATGTGCCTCTAATGTTCCTTCTCTAAATTGTTCCTAGTCTCAGTCATATGGATGAATTAGAATAAAAATAAACTTTAAGCCATAGGATCTCCATGTGAATTAGCTATGAAGCTGGTCAGGCAGTCTTTAATACAAAATGTCTCTGCTTCAGAGAAGATGAGATTTAAATAAATGACAAAATTCTTTCAATAATATGAAAACAACACTAAGAACTTGGAAAGACCTTGAGCAACTAAAATACTTAAATATTATATGTTCAGAGGGAAAGGGATAATATGCAAAATTCTATTTAGAGTTTTATGTGGGCCGTAGATGTCTTATTCTGTTCATGTTTATTGAAACAACATATTTATATCACGATATAATTAGTGTTCTCCCTTAGGATTTTGTGAGTAGGCTATTTGGATCAACTACACAAACTCTTTACAGAATTAAATGGATCCTTTTGCCACTAAAACTAATGGGGAAAATACTGTAAGGGAAAAACTTTTGATCTTTATAAGCTTTTGTGCCAATCTAGAAGAATGTACTCTTCTAAGTAGCCTTCGATAAGTACTAACTTGCTGAAAAATCTTATTTTTGTTCTCTTGTAAGGCAATGTACTGCCTGGAAAAAATACAGGATTTGGGGAAAAAAATGACCTACAGTAAATCCAGTCCTATTACAATTTAACAGCAAAGTGAAATTCATGGCTTTGAAATTAAGTTTTGAGAATTTTTAAATTGTTTTGAAATTATACGATAACAATTTCTAAGTTGAATAACTTCAGGAATCAATGTGCTATTTAAATTTTTGCTTTGTTTTAAGCCTCAGATGACAAATATAATTGGCTGTCTGACTACAAAGTATCAAGACTTAACTAATTTAATGCATTTGTTTGGGTCAAGTCATAGAAGAAGTGAAAAAGAAAACTGTATTGTCAGCCATTAAAATTTAGTATCTTCTGCATGTGGTAGAGATGGATGTCTAGAGAAAATAAGTATCCTGTACAGGAAGTCAGATGACAGTATAAAAATAAAGAATGCAAGGGTCTGGCTAAAAGTCAATTCCCATCTTTAGGTTTCCAGTGGACTAATGATTTAGGTAGTTCTTTTTCAGTCTCTTCTCTAATTGCCTAGAATATCTAAAGGCTGAATAAACCACTGGATGGGGGTTTCACCCAGTTTGTGGAAAATTATAAGAATTTTCATGGGCTATAAAAACAGAAATGCCAAACAAAGTCCCATCTCTGGAGCTTCTGAGCCCTGATGAGATCACCTGGATCAGGCGAGTATAGATGTGATAAATGTGACACACTTTGGCAACTTTTTTTTTTTTTTTTGACAGCAGCATATGTATTGGTTCTTTAGGTCAAGCTAAAGCAGTGCCTTTTGTTCTGGAACATGAAGGCTGCCAGTTCAGTGCCTCTTGTGTGTATCTGCAGTGGCTGGAGGGGAAGATCTGTAACATGCTGATGCCTTACTCTGTATTTTAGGGAAGGGAGCAAGAAGCCAACCTGCACTGCAGTTCCTTTGGTAACTGTGTATATCTATATATACATACACACCATATCTGTCTATCTACCTTCCTACCTGTCTGTCTTTAATATCTAGAATGTTAAAGAGGTATGTTTTGTTTGTTTATATCAATCCTCTCACTGTTCCTAATGTGTGTCCTATGCCTTGACACTACAATAGTGTACAAGCCCTTTTCAGCTCATCCTTGCTATTGCTCCTGTATTTTAAAAATAATTGTGCATATAATTACCCATTTTTGCTCTTTTTTCAAATATGATTATGCTATTATAAAATCCATTAAAAAAAATGGGTGAACTGAAAAGGAGAGAGAAACCAATTTAAATTAAATTTCTAAATTAGATATCTAATACTGATAGATTACCTTCTTTTCAAATATAGCACGCAACAAAAGAAACAGAAAAAATTCAAATATTGTTTCTCTTTATAATGAGATTTCTTTGCACACTAGTACTTTGCCTAAACCTAGAATTGCTGTAGGCATTGCGGTAGTCTACTTGTGCTCCTTCTTTCCTTCTTATTGCTTTCTTTATTAAGCAATACTGAGTGCTTTTGAATACTTAATGTTAAAACAGTTATGTTATTTATCTCATTAGATTTCAAGAGAATAAGGCATTTGTTTCATGTGGTAATGATTTGCCATTTCACAGGGCTAATGTCCAAAGTTCTCAATGCACTTTGTATCAGTAAATTGAATATCTTCTCTATCTTTCCATCTTCGTTTAACACTATTAATTTAATTTATGCATTAGGTAAACAAGAGCAATGAAGCCAGCTGAAGCCATATTAGACACAGAAAGGATATGCTCATGTTAGGAAGTAATTTAGAATGATTCAAGGGTGTACTTTAGATAAATTTACTCTGGTCCCTTGATCCAAGCATCCCCCCTGGATATTTCAAAGCTGTCTCAATCACTGAACATTATTTCTTACCCTCTGTTCTCCATTAGGGGACAGTAAATTTTAATCACTCACATGGAGAGGAATTTCTCATTTAGTGCCTTCTGGCAGAAGTCTGTTTCTTCTGTATCAAAATCACTTTGTAAACCAAAGCAAAGCAGAGAAAATGGAGGCAGTTGAGATATCTCAGGACTGTGCTACTGCTCTGAAAAAGATTGCTAATGTGAGTGTAGATGCAGCTGGAAGACATGTCCAAGTCAGAGTAGAATTAAAATACACTTGTCTGAAGCTCAGACAGAAGCCAGTGATTCTCAGTTTGCAATTATTGAATAGCAACTCAATAATTGGGAACGGGCTGTGATTACAGGTTAAAATGACAACAAATCAGGCAGTGACATAAACTGTTAAAGCAACTGAAGTAGTTTGCAGTTACCAGCAAGAAACTCTTTCCACTCCACATTTAAACTTCTGTTTAAAAAGAAAAACCCAACACTTTTCCAGCATAGTGCCCAGCTGATATTTGTATGAATCATGTACTGTTGCCTCTTTTCTCTTTAATCTTTTTTTTACTAGCCTGTCCTCAACTTGAACTCCTTTAAATAGGATCTTCATCTGTCCTTCCTGAAAGCAAAGCACTTAACACATACAATGTGCTACCATAAAGAAAATAACAAAATAGATGACATTTTGGATCTAGAGCCAGATATGGATGTTGCCATTCATTCCACGGCCTGATTTATCACTGCAATCTTTGTATTGCACTGTGCCATCAATGGTTTTTCACATACAGAGGTGGCTAAGGATTCTCAGAAAGGACTTTCATTAATAATTGAATCAAGATTGGTTTGTTGTATTGCATAAGGTCAGATGATTGCTTAACATATGGACAACAGCTGAGGAGGGGAAACATTTTCAAAATCTCCAAACATTTTCTGTGTAAATAACTATAAATCCTTTGCTGATCTTCAGTTATGGAAGTTTCTGTCACCTACTTAGTAAGCAGAAGCAGTGCCATGGTATTTAGACAACCCAGCTATACCATAAATACCAGTTACAGGAAGCAATCAATTTACAGTTGGTTCAGTATCTGAAAATAATTTATCCAACTTTCTGATGAATATAAGGAAGTTCCAAGCAACAATTGCTTGACAGAAGAAAAAGGAGATGTATCTCAACTTAATTGGGAGGAAGAATTCAGTCATCTCTTAACATATTATTTGCAAACTAATTTGTTTTTCAAATAAGTGATGTTTATTTAACACAGTAGCATTTTACTACATGCAGTGCTAATGGAGGTTAAATAAAAGACACAAGGGCAACAAAATCTCTCACTTACTTTTCACACAAGGACAAAACTGCAATGTGAGAGAAATGCAGATTAATTTTTCAATCCTCACAGCACTGTTTGACACCACTGGCTATGGGTTACCTCTTAAGGATTTGAAGATTTTACTGGGGCTGACTGATTTAGATTTGGATAGGTTTAAATCATACTTGTCAGTGTGCTATTAATTTTTAACTACAGTCATTTTTTCCCTAGACCTGTTAATATGCTAGGCAGTCCCAGGAAGCATAAAACTTTGACCCATGCTCTCCAGCATTTGCATATGGCACTTTCTGGAGGTGCTTTATTCTATAATCAAAATTCTAACTGGCTCCTCAACAGCATACAGATATGGGAATCCACAGACCCAGATAAAAGGCCCTTCAAACTGGCCCTATGATTATCAGACATGCATTCTTTTATGCTAACTGGTCTTTTCCTACTCAATTCAGATGAAACACAAATAACTTCAAGCTCACTACTAAACTTCGTGGAAAACGCTGTTTTTCTGGAGGTGCAGTGTGATGGAATATGGTTTTTCCTTACAACCCACCAATTATTTTTATGTCTTTTCTGGACCTTGAGATCTCTTTAGGAGCCACGTTAGTCAGAGAAATACAGTAAGGCTAAGATTCCTGTTGCCTCAGCACAGCGTAAAGCTTTGTCTGAAGCCTTTCTGACAACTCATTTGGGAATGAATGCAGCCCCATCTTTTCAGAATTTCAAAACACATCACTACACAACCCCAAACTGTCTCAAGTTTTCAAGCTGAGACAACTTTGTAGGAATAATAGAAGCATTTCGTTACCATTGGTCTAACATTGAATTTAATTTTTAAAAGCTTGGTAGAATATACTTGCAATCTTCAAAACTGGCAGACTTTCATTTGAAAACTTCTATATCTATCCGATACTCTCCAGAAATACTAAACTTTTAGTCCCTGTTGCTGTGACTCATATCAACTAATCAGCGATACCAGATTTGTTGAAGACACCTGGTCTGAGTTCTGCAAAGGGTTAAGGAGTTTATCAGCTAAGTTCTAACATCCCTGTTGGAAGGAGAATTCTTTAATATTTGAGGGTACTTCTGTGCTTGTGGGTTGACCTTAGCTGGACACCAAGTGTCCACCAAGACACTCTTATCTCTACATAAGAGGAGAAAAATACAATGAAAGTCATATGGATCAAGACAATGACAATGAGATTATTCACCCATTATTGTCATGGGTAAAAGAGTGTAAACTCAGGGAAATCAATTTTTTTTTCATTCAAAGTAGGATAATGAAAAATAAAAACAACGCCACCTCTTCAGCTTCCCAGTTTCTCTACCTCCTCCCGCAGAGTGATGTGGCAGGACAAGAAATGGGAACTGTGGTCAGTTCATCACACACTGTCTCTGGTGCTCCTTCTTCCTCGCACTCTTCCACCACTCCAGACACTCTTCCAGGACCTACTTCAATGTGTGTCCTTTCCACAAGCTGCAGTTCTTCATCAGCAGCTCCCATGTGGGGCCTTTCCATGAGGTGCAGTCCTTCTGGAACAGGCTGCTCTAGTGTGAGCTCCTCTCTCCATGGGGTCAGAACCTCTTTCAGGTTCATCTATCTCCTCTGGTGTGGGGTCCTCTGCATTTGTCAGATTTGCAGAAAAGAGAAGCAAATGTTGGTGAAACAGATTTAACTCTGGACATTGTGTGTATGCAGTCAAGACTTGTAAGGGAAAACTGCAATCTCAAGCAAGCCCTTTGCCATTAATTTTTCAGAGTCACTTGGGAAACTATTATAGAAAAAGAAGACAAGCGAGTTTCCTGCCTGGAAACTTCATTTCATCTGTAGAACTAAACATTTATCCTGGGATATCTGGTCAGCATTTAGATTCTCTATTAGCCTTCCTGCTACTACTGTCCTCAGTTTTTCCTTTCTTCCACAAGTTCTTTCTCCGGCAAGGCCATACAATTGGAGAATCAGAGACTGTGAAGAATTCAAGCAAATAACTTTTATCAGACAGGGTCAATAATATCCTAACCACCCAGATAGATAATTGTTTCATTTTCTCTTTAAAAAAAAAAGAATCTTAAAAATGATTCTGTATCATTCACATGCAGTCTGACCCAATGCTTGGCCATATTTGTTGTAAATTAAAGAGATTTGTTTTTTTCCTTGAACCTTGGAAACTTATCAGTAATTTTTTCTCCTAATAATAATTAGATTTTTTTAATTTAAGAACTTTCAATCCCTTATTTTTTTTCTTTTCCATACTAAACAATGTGTTCTAACTTTCTAAATAATATTTTCCATACACTCCAGGTATCTTTTCAATAAAACAAATAAAAAGAAGTAAGTGGATTCAGAGAGTCATTTTTTCCCCTTATCGTATGTAATTTCTTTTCAATTTGCCTCCTTCATTTTTTATATGTGACATTATTTTCTGAATTCCTATCCAAATCAGAACTTGAATACTCTTTCACAGTTTTTATATCACATATTTTAAACAAAATATACTGCAATATAAAAGGAAGAATACAAGTTGTCCTAACTGCTCTTCTAAGCACCATACAGATCCAAATAATTATTTAACTGAGTAATAATTACAATTATCAGTACAAGTTATTACTTCCACCTTGAAAATTCAGTCAATTTTTTTGGTATCACAATTATAAAGTTCCACATTACTATCTTTCAAATCAAAATTTAACATTTTACCATTCAAATCTGTATTATTCATTACTGAAGGTTTGATCTTTACAAAAATCTCAGTGAATCTTTGATTTCTTTGCCACAAAGCATCCTGTTGTTAAAATTAGAGCAACTTTCTTTTACTTATTTAATTCTATGACTGGGGTTTTTTTTATTGGAAACTCTTTGGTGCAAGAACTGTCTATTACTATGTCTGTAAAGTACATAGCAGAAGAAGTATTAATCCCACCTGGGGATTCTCCTATTGTTGTGTTGCCAGGCAAAATATTTTAGCTCTGGAATCTCAGTACATTTATTTCTCTTGCTACCATCTGTAATTTCTATTTCTGGAAAAAAAGAAAAAAAAAGGAAAACTAAAAATCCAACAAAAAGTAAAAGTAACTTGGTAATGTGCAATCTTTCATCTCAATGGTCAAAATCAAAAGATTTATTCTGATAGAAGACAAATGGTTTGGGGAAATAGCAAATGCATGTGAAATATGGCTTGGAAGCTCTCCTGTGAGAGCCTAAAGAGGACACAAAGCTCTTTAAGTGTGTGGGGGAGCACTTTCTGTGCCATTAGTGCTTGATTAGATAGTATAACAGATAATGTAAGATAAAATTAGATTCTGACAAGGAGCAATTGAACCTTGAGTTTTGACAGTCATCTGTTGGACACCTTACCACTTTTATCCTTAGGGCCTCTTAGATGACACATAAGGACTTTATTCCAGTGGATAATTATCATAAGTGCATAGTGAAATGTTATGCCTTTTTCAAAGATGTGTTGCTTAGCCCTAAGCACTGCCACAGTGGAGGATTTCTGGGGGCCTGGTTTTGTATGCTGTACAATACAGCAACTGTGGTCTTTAATAGGCTGTAGGAAAAATACAAAGGTCATAATATCAAGAGTCTGAAAAGCAGAATAGCCTTCAAGGCTTGACCTTCTTGATTGTTAGCCAGTTTTAAACTTTCAAGCATAGATTAAAAGGAATACCTATTGGGTTAATCTTGTCTTCTATGTGCAATTATTTTTTTAACTAATATCAGTGTCATGAGTCAAGCAGCGCCTCATCATTAAGTGCTTAAAAGAAGCAAAAAGGATTTATTTTGGAGTTTAAATAAAAAAAAAGTCTTATAGATGGTACTAAACATGACGTAGCTTCTATGAAAACCAAAAATTTACCACATTACTTAGAAAATGTGAAAGCTGTGGGCTTTGGTTTTAGTCTCAAGCGAACCTTTCACCCAGGTGTATCCTGTGACAATGATACTAAACAGTTGACATTCTGCCTGTGACAATCACTTCCAAATGTTCAGGTGAGATTGTAGGAATCTTTTTCTCTATTGATATATTAAGCTACCATGTTTTCTGAAACAAATGGATCAAAGATGCAAATCAGAATTTTGAATGTGAGTGGTTAGTTTTTGTTCTTTCAGGTTCAGAGTCCAGAAGGTGTCTAAAAACATAGTTCTGTCTAAGATGTTAGCAGGATCTGTGCAAAATAGCTTGCCATGAAAGCTACGAATTTCAAAAAATGAACTTATGTTAAATCTATATCCCAGAAAAATTTCAGTTTCACTTAAGGCTAAATTTATTCTCTATCTACACACAATTGTTGATTATCTCTGTCATCATAAAAACAAAGAAAAACTATATAAAAATTGATGCAATAATGAATTGTTTCTAAATGACCCAACTTTCAAGGACAAGGGTTTATCGGACTTCTTTTATTTTTAATGGCAGTAGCAAAATAGTTACTGTAAGAAGACACATAATAATTTATGACTGCAAGCAGTATTATCTTAAAGGGATTCAGGAAAATATTTTGGTGTTTGGTGTTTTTTAAGGGTTTTTTTTACTGTTTCTAAGTAAGGAGAGAGCATTTAATATAAGGAAATTCTCTCTGTTTTCTGTCATGGGAAAAAGAATATGTACACAAGTTTGGATGTAACTTTCTGATGTCATAATTCACTTTGAAACATAATCCATATGGATTTGTCCACAGCTGCAGATTTGATTCGTCTGCCAAGTTCAGGTATGTACTCTTCCTTTTCATATATTGATAAACTGAAGCACTCCTGACCAGGATATACATGGTTTACAAAGGTTATATTAGTGATCTGTGTAGAATAAAGTTAACACTTTAGTTATTTCTATCTAAGTTTTGGGTTGTATTCTGTTCAACAGAGGTATTTAGTAAGACAATAGTAAATTCATAAAACAAAAAACAAATCACAATGTAATTTTGCAAGGTCAGAGTAATGGGGAAACTATTAGAGGTGAATTCATTGTTATTCATTTCACTTCAAAGTTAAATGTCAATTCCCATGACCCAGTAAATGGAATGTAATTACTGAAAGTATATAAATGATATAACAGAGAAAAATCTGACTCCTGTAGATGTTCTTGAGAAAGGTTTTTTTTCATACATCTGGGTGATTAAAAAATTGAACTTCTGGACAGCAAGATCAGTCAAATTACTTCCCCATCTCCTGACAGAAAAAAATACACTTTGAGGGGTCTTATTAAGCAATCTATCTCTATTGAGCTCATTAAGTTCTGGACAGCTAATAAGAATATAATAGAATCTTGGATGTCCTTTATAACATAATCTGACAAGTTGAAGCTGCATTCCAACTTCATTTGGATGGGCAAACAATGAACCATATGCTAGTTTCAAATTCAGCTTAGCTTCCTTCTTTTTTTTTAGTAGGACTTGTGCATTTGTAAAGATAGCTAAAATAAAAATCAGGCTTGCCAATTCAACTTCATTCTAACCTCTCTTTTTTCCTTGTGAATGCTAACTGTCACAATTTATCTCTCTTCTTACTCTACAAAAGACCAGAAGAGCCACTTCTTAAAAGATGCTTGTAAACACCTATGCACAAAAATCAATTTTAGTGCATAACAAGAACTTTATTTTAGTCTGACAAAATGTAGTGTTTAACTATGTATTCATGAACAACATCCAGTGTCACCTGACATGCTAGGTATTTCTAAACTCACGTTCATATCTCTTATTTACAAAGTCCCATTGCAGGTGGCATACAGATTTAATTTGTTCTTCTACCCCATTTTTTTCTGCTTTTCAGAGTATGTGATGCATTGACCTCTTGTTCCTTTCTTTTTCCTATTGGATCATAGAATAGTCTTGCTATATTTAATCCTTATTCTAGTGCCAATCTACTTGGTAATAATGCTGTCAGAAAACCAAGTCGCCAGCTAGTCCACCTAAGTGGCTAGGTCAGTTCTTCCAGCATGACAGCCTTAATAGCCAGTGGCATTCCAGGGTGGGAAGTGAATAATGTTAACAACCTGCATTGACCTTAAGTCCTTAGCCCAAATGATCACATGCAAATTCACAGCAGTAAAAGCTTCTCTGTCTGTAAGACAAGCCTGGAGAAGACTCAAATTCTTCCTTACAAAGTGAGAGATTATTTCCCTGATTGAACAGCAAAACCCTCCTGCTTTTCCTGGAGAGAAAGGGCCCTCCTTTCTCCAAGTGTGTTCTGTGCATTTGACCTTTACTTGCTGTTAAAACTATGCTTCTCCTCCCCTTCCTTAGCAGCAAGTGCAAAGGCTGAGGCACAGAAAGCTTTCCCAACTACCAGAACTGAACACTGGGTTTTCTCGAAGCTCATCATCCTTCCTATCCAAACAGCTCTGAGGTGAGTGAGCTCAAATATGATGCTGGCACAGAAAGCAATGCAAGCAGGGCTATAGACCTTTCGTTGCTGCAAGACCTCCGCTAATAGTTCATCCATTCTTCTTATTAGATGCCCTATATTGGCACCAGATCACCTGAGTGCACCTTTCCAAGCTAACTTTTTGCACTGGTGATTAACCCTTGGGGTACTGAAACACATGAAATTCTAGATTAGACTATATGTTGTGTGGAGAGAAACTATTTATAAAATCATACCAAATAAACTAGTCGTTCAGAGGGAGAGAACTGTCATCCTAGGTCATTCACCTCCTGGTAATGT
The DNA here is from genome assembly GCA_035041135.1 of Platyrinchus mystaceus. NCBI lineage: Eukaryota > Metazoa > Chordata > Aves > Passeriformes > Tyrannidae > Platyrinchus > Platyrinchus mystaceus. Next base: position 106,497,404 of record JAWWLV010000121.1, on the reverse strand, counting down.
CATAGGTACAGTAATGAACTGAAAGCTACTACAAGTGGAAGAAATTTTTTAGCAGAAGTTTTTTAATTGAAATTCACTTGACTATAATAAGATGAGACTGGTATCCTGCTTTGGACTATCTTTGTGAGTTACTGAGACACAATCAAGCTGAAAGAATCAACTTTTATTATCATAATTGCTGTAGTTTTCTCCCAGATTTCATGGACCTTCCACAATATCACCCTGACCTCATGAGACAGGTAATGAAATGCATTCTGACTGCAAAAAGATAGAGGAAGGGAACTAGGTGCTACAACAGCTCTGTTGACTATAATAAACATTGAATATCAGTTGTAACATATATTTAGCAATATATTTATATTCACTTAGGCTTTCAGTTATCACCTTTCAGCTAATAGTCTTTGTTTTGTTAGAATCAAATTCACCTTTTCCAGTGCTGCTAATCTGGGACCAAAGTAGAAAAAAGCACCTGTCTGTACAGCCCAGCAACCCAGTGAGTGTGTCAGACCTCTGTGTGCATGATCTGCATCTCCCACAGCAAAATCAGGAGCAAATATTATCCCCAGTGACAGAACCTGCCTTTTATATCTTTGCTGCTCTTTTCTCTCCTTGTTTATGTTAATTTATTTTGCTTTATCTAACAGTAGATAGGATCAGACTTCTACAGCAAGGTTTCAAGTTGCCCTAAACGCTATTTCTTTTCTCCCTTCAAAGAGAAAACAATAACCAAAAGACAACAAATGTGACCTTTGAATCCTTTTAATCGTATGTGTTCATTACAGAGGTTTTCAGGCCTTACCAGCCAAATTAACCTCTCTCTGCTTTTGTGAGTGTCTATACTGCAGAACCATACTCAAATACCCATATTTTGGGTATTAATGGGGTTGCCCATTTTTGTTCACTCCTTTGTTATTCTGGGGACATACTCTGTGTCTCAACTGCAAACTGAGGATCTTTGCAGATGAATTTCCTACTAAACCTTTTTGAGATGCTCCTCCAGGATTCATCCTAATTTCTGCAGCAAACCTGGATTCATGTCTAGAGCACCTCCATGTGGGCTTTCCTGGGGAGTTTTTTGGAAGTCAAATTACACAGAATTCTCATATAAAGAAGACTGTTGGTGGTGTGCGAGGGCAGCTAGGATTTGAGCATGGGTACCTGCCAACTTGAAAAGCCTGAAGTTCACTGATACAGATGTCAACTACCATTCTTTCCCAATTCGTCATGAAAGATCCCAACTGTCCTGCTGGGTGTTATCAGCCCTATGTGTTGTCTTCATGGTGGACTGTCAGCTCAAGAGACAGCAGAACCCAGCTTAGCCAGTCAGCCCAGACCATTCTGTCAAGAAGCTCATGTGAGAGAGATTTGTGTGTATATGGGAAGAAATTAGAAACAAATTTAACAAGAGCTATGTGGTGATGGGAATATAATCTTTAGCTATGTCAGGCAGGAACTTCTCTGAGCTTAAAAGAAGAAATGTTGAAAGTAACAAGGAAGGAAATTTTTTATACCTTTTGCTGTCAGTGGGTTTTTTTTCCCTTGTAAGCAAATAACGTGGCCAGTCTTCACGAACGAAGATCTGGGAAAGATGTTTTTACCTTTCAAGCCTGCGCAATGGATTTTTTAGGTGAGACACAGCCTGCGC
>JAWWLV010000121.1:106358119-106491634 GCA_035041135.1 Platyrinchus mystaceus | reverse complement strand
GGTAGATGGAGCTCGTCAGCCCCTAAGGCCATCCATCTAAGAGAAGGTCACTCTAAACAAACCTATGTCCTGAGGACATCACCTGTAAATAGCAGCAGGGAAAAAGGCAGAGAAAGGAATGATACAAAAAGGAACCTGAAGAAGTCTTAAGTAACTTCTGAAGTGTTGTGTATCCTGTGGAAAACTTGGTAGGTATATTTTGAGCAATATTTTTTTTAATTGTTTGCAGAAGGTGTTCCAATCATATGCATTTATTCTACCCCTATCTTTTACAGAAAATAGTACTTGAAAGGATAAAAATAATTTCAGTTCAAGTGAAATACTAAATACTAAAACCACTTCCTTTTTCCTTCAGAATCCATTGTTTGATTGTAACATGACAAAAATGTATTTGGGTCTCAGCACTGGCAGAGAAGATGGGAGTGGATGACAATAATGGCATAAACGTTCATTAGAGACAAACAGTGCATAATTCAAATTCTCTCCTGGCTTGTTGAATCTGCAGGCAGCCATGCTTTCTGTTGCATTAACATTTTGATTGAACGAGCAGGGTCAAAACCATCACTTTTCTCATCTTGGGAAGGAAAACTATTCTGAAGACAATCATCAATCAATGTATATAATCAGCCTTTTTACAGTATCTTGGGCTTTACACATATCTGGCTCTCTGTTGTAATAAAATCCAAATATCAACACATTTTTCATTCAATAGTCATAACACACATACAATAAAATGTTAAAAGGCCAATAAGGACGTGAAATGTGTTTTACTATTAACAAGATTATTGCAATGGATTTATTTCAAAGGTTGCACCACTGCCACTCTGTGATCTTTGGTATGATAATTAATTTGCATATAATAGTTTATGCAATATTGTAACGAATAGTATAATCATGCTACTTTATTCATTTTCTTAAAGTTAACGGCTCTTAAATCCAATAAAGTCAAAGAAAATGTCACTAATATCAACCAAGCATATTTTTCAGTATAATTTAATAGTCAATGACACTCTATAAGTCCTAAAAGCACCATGCAACTATCTTTTAACAAGACATTGTTTTTTCACAATACACTGAAGCCATACAATATTATGTTGGAGGCAAGTATCAGAGCAGTAATTTGGTTAGTAATTACATAGCAACTTTCACTTGTAGCGTTTTACCAAGTATATCCAATTTGACACACGGGAAATGAAGACATTGAAATTTAAAAACTTGACCAGGTTTACACAATTAATCAACGCCTGAGCCATTTCCAGAGGGAGAAACTCAGTTCCTTATCTCTGCACTCTCATTCCTCCAGTCCTACACCCCCAGTCTGTGTGTTACTTTTAGGATACCTGTTATTCCCAATAGTGGAAGTTGTCTGGGACAGTATCTGGTTGGTGGGTAAGATTACTTCTGAAAAATATATCAGGATCAGACTTTTAATAAACACAGTGTCATTAGTCTTGATTTCTGAAGAGTAATGCTGAGATTTATAAGCTTTAAGCAATCAGATTGTCATTATCAGATTGTATTTGTTGTTACTATAGATATCAACATAACATGATTTTGCTTCTACATGAATGTGCGCCTAACACAGAGTAAAAGAAATAACATCAATTGCAGTACCCCCAGGTGAGCACTGTATGCTAATTTCAGATTTCAGTTTCCTTAACTATTAAGATACCTCCATTGGACCAAATCACTGCTTCCTCTGTAAACTGCAACATCAAACAACACCTCACAATTACAGGAACTGGTGAAAAACTAACTTATGAACTCATAAGACACACATCAAAATGTATGTCCAAGGGTAGCATATTCACTTTCACAAACTAGTGTAGCATCGAAATATCATGGAACAGTAAATTTGCGGCGTTTCTAACAGCCCTTGCCAATAATTATAAGGTCTTTGAACCTCATATGGTATTACCTCTTCTCTTTGAACTCACAACAGAAAATGGTTCTAAAAACTCAAGTAACATTCTGTTCTCTGCCATAAATAAACTGATTGCTGAATGGCATGTCATTAGGTGTATCTCTCGCTGTAATTGCAAATCTGAGAATTTGCTTGTGGTAGTTCCTGAATCTCCTGGACTTGTTCCAGCTCTAAGATAAAAAATATAGGCACCTGATGCTTTCCCTGCAGATCTTAAAACCCCATCTAAACATCTACCAATCTTAGCTCAAAGAAATATCATAAACATTATAATTAAAAGAACTTTAAGCATTCAACAGCAAACACTAAATGTAAGATGCTACCCTATCACCCTTGTCCGGTGAATATCTGTATCCTTGGAAAGTTGACAGAGCCATTACTTGGCTATTCAAGACAGTAATCAGATTTTCTGAGCATCAATCAGCAATCATGAAGTTAGGAACATTTTATCATGAAGTCAGGAATACAGAGGGTTTTCATAAGCTAATCAGCAGGCATCAAATAGACAATCAATCTAATTAGTGGCTCACATTTGCGTGGCAATCACAGCTGCCAAACCTAGACGACAAATTTCATTAGTAATGAAATCTGAGAACTATGATTTGTGAAACCTATCATTAGACTGGAATTGTGGTTATTTTAAAAGGAGAGTCATTATGGTAGTTTGGGACATTTGAGGAATTTAATTTGCATGGTGGACTTCATATTTTGGTATTTCTTTTTTTGTTTTCAGGGTAAATCAACAACCAGGGTCCGAATTTTCAAAGAGCTTATCTTTCAGGGGTGACAGCAGTTCCAAACAAAGCTAATGTTCAGCATTTAAACACTTCTTTTGTTTCTAAAATGTAACTGAACCTTTTGCAGCTCCTGATTTTCAAAAGAGTTCTTTGAAAAGTACTAGGCCAGAACTATTTATACCTAGAGTAGAATCATAAAATCCTTGAATGCACCAGCTCTTAGATGACCTTTGTGGCCTCCTCTGGACTCATTCCAACAGGTTCACATCCTTCTTATGTTGGAGGACCCAAACCTGTTGAGGTCTCATGAGAGTGGAGTAGAGGAGGAGACAGTCATCTCCCTCAACCTACTGGTCAAGCTGTTTTTGAATCAGCCCAGGAAATGGTTGGCTTTCTGGGCTGTCAGTGGGCATTGCCAGGTCATGTTGAGCTCATCAGTCAATACTCCCAAGTCCCTTTCTTCAGGGCTACTCTCAATCCATTTGCTGCCCAGCCTGTATTTATACTTGGGATTGTCCCAACCCAGGTGCAGCACTTGGCTTTGTTGAACTTCATGAGGATCGCACAGTCCCATCTCATGCCTGTGAGGGTTCCTCTGGATGATATATCTTTCCTCCAGCATGTCGACCACATCACACAGCCTGGTGTCATCAACAACCTTGTTGGAGCTGCACTGGATCCCCCTGTCCATGTAGCAGACAAAATGTTAACACAGTGCCAGTCCCAGCACTGACCAGTGAGGACAACACTCATCACTGGTCTTGACTTAGACATCGACCCACTGACCACAACTCTTTGAGTGCAACCATCCATCCAATTCCTTATCCACTGAGTGGTCTGTCCATCAAATCCATGTCTCTCCACTTGTGCCAAGTACCTTACTGCAGCAAATATTTCTAAAGCTGAAAATTTAAGACACACTCATATGTGCATATTCATGCATAAATTAACCATCTACAAAGGAAAAAATAACCAACTGAATCAAAAGGAGAAAATGTTCCTGACATGCAATATGCCGGTTACTGAGAGAAAGATGAAATAGTAAATCCATCAGGGAAATGTTTTTGGTGGGGTTTTTTTGGTCATTTGTTTTTTGGTTTTTTTTTTTCACTTGAGGAAGCAGTGCCTCCTGTCCATTAAACATGAATATTTGTTGGGTTATTTTCCTTGGCCAAATACCATGTCCAGTCTTCAACATATAAAATTAAAGGATTTGCTTTTGCCTTGGAGTGAGAGGATTGACATAAGTTCTTCTTTAACCCTATTTTACTAAGACTTTTTACTATACCTATATGTTACCATTCTGGGCTCTAGTCTCAATAACTAGTATATACTGATTCCTTTAATCAAGAATTGAAAATGTCCCTGAAGTCTGAGAAATGGAAAGAAACCCCTGGAATTTCAGATTATTAATGCCCTAGATGTTGCAGCTGTGGAATGTAAAAAGTGATAGTGACATTGAGGAGGACTCTATTATGATGCTATTTATATATTTAAGGTCTAGTAGCTCTGTAAGATACAGTGTCACCTTACAGCCATATTCACACATAATTATAGAGCCTATTTTAACAGTGGTACTTCTTTTGGCATTATACTCACAGAATAATGAAGTACTTGATATACACAGAAAAGAGAGATACATATTTAGGCTACTCTGTAAAATGCAGTTGAAGCATCCTTATGAATCAGTGTTGAATATTGGATCGCTACCTTATTTGAATGTTCACTGATTTTGACTGGAACAGTCACAGATTTCTTGGCATAACTAATCCAGTTGCCACTGACTACCACCAGAATTAACACTGCAAGGAGCACAATGCTCATCATCATCCTAAAATAAAGACAAAGCTCTATATACTTTAGTTTAATCACATACTTATTGCTAATATAATAATTTTAATGCAAAAAGTCAGATTTCTGTGTTAGCCACATCTGAGCATTAGAATCAGCCTTATGTTTAGATCAAATTTAAATGGATGGAGATTGCCAGGAGGCTCCAATGATTTGAGCTTATCCAAGCTTTCTTAGTAAAATCCAAGATGAATCTTCAATCATTAACTTCCATGTTTTCTCATCTTGTAGTTTAATCTTTTGCGGCATGAGGTTGCAATCCTGGTTTTAACACTCTTTCCATACTAATGCACAATGTTAAAAAAAATGGCAGAAATACAAAATATTAAGTAAAAGTTGCTGTAGAAGGGAATATATAAGCAGCTTGGATATTTTTTTCCTTTCAAACTAAGAATCACAGTGTGAATTAGACTAAATGCCAAGAATAAAGTAACAGCTTAAAATGAACAGTTGAAATTAACAGGTGTTACAGCATATGCTACATTTAACTGCCAAGTATTTCACACCTTCATTAAAACCTTTCATGTCAAATTTAAGGCAATGTTAAAATAAAGACAAAATGCATAGCTTAAAAATGAATAGCTAATTGTTAAGTTTCAGAATCAGGATATACGATGGCACAGAAATTCTCAGTTCATTTTGTGCAGGGACGTATTTTAACTGGGAAGACACTCAACCAGAGTACATAGTACTTGATTTTAATTCAAGTGACTTTGTGCTTAACCTTTAGAAAGTAATGTGACCTACAAAGCGTTTCAGTGGGGGAGATAATGGAACAACAATGCATTCCTGTTTCATGGGGGCATGAAAAAGGCAGAACAGACCAAGAGCAGTGAGATGCACAGACTGAATGCTGAAATACCTGGAAACCTGTATCCTAGAAATCTGGCACTGCTTTTGCTAGTAGCAGCCACAGGCTCTCTACTGAATTTGCAAGGTCTCAGGAACTTGTCAGGGTAATGTCGTGTTAACTTATCACAGAAAAGGTATTTTTTTCTTCCAACCAAGTGGCTATGGCTAATTTTCTTTGGTTTGTTTTTCATTATTGTATGGTAGAATCATATTTTCATAATATGAATAACAAGTAGTTTTTCTGTACAGAGCAAGGTATGTCTGACTCTAGTAATGTAGGACTGCAAACCTGGTGTTATAGCAGAGACTTTGAGTAGTGGATAGCATGTATAAGGGTAACAGCATAAGGCTTGGCACAGGCTTGGCACAAGTTTGGCACTAGAAATTCTACTTCTATAAACAACCCACCAACTGTCAATTAAAGAAATGTAGAACTAGAGGTGGGCTATGTTTGTCTTAGCAATAAGAAAGAAGAATAAGGAAAATATTACATAGCATACAGAAAAGCCACCATATATAATAAATTCAGTTGTAACATGGAATTACAGACCAATGAAGAAAAAGCAAAGTGTAAAAGAGTTTTAGCAAATGTAAAAATAAGAGCAAGTGCATCCTGGTTACAGAGCTAAGGACCAAGCAGGAAGTGGAATGCTGATTATAACTCCAGGAAAAGGAGTAGAAACTGATAAGTGTATGCATAACAAGATTAACTTTATTATTATTATTATTATTGAGATTTTTAATCTTAAAAATGTTCTTTCTTTTTCTATAATAATTAGATCTAAATTAAGACTAATTCTTAGATGAGGCCATTAAGATTTCTTTTATGCAACCAATGAATACTTGGTTTTATGAATAAGGAGTGTTTCCTCTTTGCACACAATGATTTTGTACACAACAACCTCCAAGCAGGAAGACAGAATCAACTCTCTGAGATTTCTACTATTTTCCTATCCACAGCAAGAGCTATTTGAAAATTCCACATAAGTTTTGTTCCTGGTGAAATTATCACCAACACATTTTTAAGAAAGCATTCCCTACACAGAAATGTTTCCCCACAAGCTGTTGATTTGTTTGGGTTTTTTTTTGTTTTGTTTTGTTTTCAGAAAATTGTGTTGTTAAAAATGTCTAAATCAATGGGCAGTGCATGCCTACATTATTTATGTCCTTTTATCTGCAGCTTGGAATTACAGTTGAAACATGTTACAGACTGATTGCCTGGGTCACTGAGCCTGGAGTTGTTTTTATTCTGAGATTATTATTCTGAGAGAGAAATGTAAACTTTGTATTATATCGTACAAACATAGCTTTTCTGTTTGGTTTTTTTTTCCCCCAGATAAATGTGATAAATTTGTAATAGGGAATTTATTTGCATTCCAGTAATATGTAGGAGATCAAAGCTGTATTGACAGAGGTATTGTATGAATATACAAGAAAAAAAATGGCCCCCAGAAAATTATAATCTTAATTCAGGTAAAAAGACAGGATTTGGCTTCTCAATACAAATGCCATAGGCACATTGGAGAAGTGAGAATTCCGTGAGTACAGGAGCATATATCACCAGTACCTGTTGGTTCCTTAATCAGTCCAATTATTTAAAATTTCAGAACTACAGTATTCTTTAAAATTGTGAGGTAATAAATAAATATTTGAAGTATGATTTCCTTGTCAGAGGGCTTTAAAGGAAATATTTGAATTTAGCACATAACCAAAGAAAACAGTACAATTCATTGTACTAACTGCTTTCTGGCATGTGCAGCTATGCCAAAGGACAAGTCAGGAATACAAAATTAGGCATCTTCCAAAAAATAGTCAAATCAGGGAGTTTTTATTCCCACTTCAGAAGTTACTCTAGAACTCAGTTCCTCTGGTAGCTTTATGAATGCATTATGATAATGCAATTTTAAAATATTTATCTTAACTAATCGCTATTTCCTTTAGATGAATGTAATGGTGCTGAAGAGTGCTGTAAAGAAGAGACTGGGAATGGAATCTGAAAAGTATGTTAATCATTTTGGATTTTGAAAGAAAGCAAAGTAATTTTTTTTTCAGGTGGATGTTTTTAAAATACATTGTCCTTAGCCAGTGATGGGCAATGCTTAGATAGGTAGCCAAGCCTGCAATAGATATCTCTACTGCTAATAGAGTATTATTTTTCAACTTCTGATGAAATCATAATGTAAGTTTTAAAAGGTAATTGAGCTAATTTTTCCACTCTCCCCATCTTTCTCTTTGACTGATCTTTTAAAATAATTATATATTATGACACAGTATTTATGTTCTGGGTTGGGTTTTGTACTTTTCCCTTCCATTCCCTGATTTCCCCAAGCTGTTGGACTGGACAGTTTTGATGGAGCAAATCAACATATGAATATAACCTAATAACAATAAAGATACAGAGCTGGAGGCACTTTTTGCATTAGTAGATTGTTGGGTGCATTCTTTTCCTTGGAAAATTACCATCTGAGGTTAGAAATGCTTTTGATTTAATTTTCTCTGTTTTCAATGGAAGTGGTTAACAAAAAGCAGTGGTTTTCCCATCCATTGCTTTTCATCATTGCTATTGCTCTTCTCTTTTTCATTCCACTTTTTCAACTTGGAAAAAAAAAAACAACAAAAAAAAAAAAAAACAAACAGACAGAAATTGCAATAACAAAAAACTGGACAACAACTATTAAAAATAAAATATTGATATGTATTTAAACATATAGAATATTCTACATTTTTTCTATCCCCTTTTTTTGTCCCAGGTGCCTTTAAAAATCACATGGTTCAATTTATTTTTCTCTGCTGACTTGATTACAAATAAGGCATGCATCACATCAACCACCTAATAAATAGTACTCACCTTTTACAAGAGCACTGCCCAAGTGTCAGAGAGGCTCCTCCATAGAGAGGACTCTTGATAGTCAAGTTTACAATCATTTATACCTTTGGAGATTTGAATTGCCATTGCTCATATATCACATGTGACTAAAAACTAAGCTTAATTTCACTATTATATCTATATCTTGTTTATTGTCAGAACTAAATTTTTTATGAAATTATTAATGAAGGAAAGACTATGATGTCCATGTTCTTCTGTTGGCCTTTTCAAGAGAAAATATCTCAGCTGTGGAGACAGACAACCCTGACAAGTTTGATAGACTTCAAAATGGGAGTCTGCATGGATGAAGATATAAAAATACAGACCGGAGCCTTCTGCTAAAATCTGAACAGTCTGGTTTCTTACTCTTTTAAACAGAACTTGGACAGAAGAGGTGACCACAGTAAAACAGAACTTCAGTGCTTTACTGTCAATCTAAATTCATCATATGGAACCTATCATTCAAATCATATTCCTCAGAACAGCTAAACCAGAGCAGAAGGATTCCACAGTTTTTTAACAAACTATATTGAGAAAGTGCAATTTTGCATTTTAATTATATTTTTATATGATTTCAAATGTGGCTTCTGAAAAGAATTCCTTATAAAATTAAAAAAAATCAAGTTCATATGTTCTAGCACCATGGTTTGACTTGTAATAATCCTGGACAATCACAGAATATATTTCTCTCTGAATGGAAAACACAAAGGACATGCATCCTCTGTGTTACAAAAATGAGTCACAGGCTACTCACAGCTAGGTAGCTTGATGCTGCCAATTTTTTTTAGGATAATTAGATTCAGCTTTTGTGTATAAATTGTATCTTTTCCAAAATATCAGCATTTTCTATTTTGAGTTTGAATTAGTAAACTGTGTTTAGCACATCAGGCAGACCTTGTGCTATCAAGAGCCAGAACATGTTTAGTTTAGGAAGAAGCCTTCACCATAAGGCCCTCAAGGAGCACTGGTGTTTCTGAAAGGACCAGGAGTTCACAGCCCAATGATTCAAGATTGGTCCTTTTGAGATACCCAAAAAGATTTCTCTTTTTTTCAGTGTGACTCTTAAATCAGCTTAGTGAACTTTGTAGGTGGTCTTTGAGTTCCCCTAAGCTGACTCTCTATGAAAGGAGATCTGCATATGCAACTGCTGTTTTTCTCAACTGAAGATCCCTTAAAGGAATTACCTGTTGTGCTGGTTTTGACTGGTGGCCTCGTGCTAATTTTCTTCGTTGTAGTTTGTATGGGACTATGGTTTGGATTTGTGCTGAAAACAGTGCTGACAATGCAGGGATGTTTTAGTTATCACTGAGAAGTGTTTATGCAGGGTCAAGAGGTGGGAGGGGACAGAGATGGGAGAGCTGACCCCAACTGACCCAAGGGATATCCCAAACCTTATGGCATCATGGTCAGAATAGAGAGCTCAGGGAAGAAGTTGGGAGTTGACAGTTGGAGTGATGGTGTCTGCCTTCTCAAGTCACTGTGACATGATAGAGCTCAGCTTTTCTGGGGATGGCTGAACATGTGCCTTCCTATGGTAAGTGGTGAATGAATTCCTTGCTTTGCTTACACATGTGGCTTTTACTTTGCCTATTAAGTTATCTTTATCTAAGCCCGTGGGTTTTCTCACTTTTCTGACTCACTCCCCCATCCAACTAGGGATGTGAGTGGGTGGCTGTGTGGGGTTTAGTTGCCAGCTGGGGTTTAACCACAACACTTGCTAAGTGACAGAAAGATCCCAAAAATCCTCAAATTGTGATATATTTTGTTGGTTCCATTTTTTTATACACAGTAAATAGTCAGCTGTCCATGAAAAGTGGATTTCTATCTTAGTATTCAAACAGAAGCCTGGAGAGTTTTGCATCCAGCAAGGGCCATTCATGTATTTTGTAAAAATTTAGAGGGAAATGAGTTATTTTCTCTGCCCATATTTATCTTCCATGAAGGTGCACAGCTTCTGTTCCATTATTTTAAGCTTAGTGTGCTAAATCCTTGTCCAGCCTCTACAAGGAGGCTGAGCAAGTTGCTGGTTCCATGCAGCACAGACAGCTCAGTCCCAGCTACTCTCCAATATGGGTGCAGAGCTAAAACTGCCTGCAGAAGCACAGCTTGACCGGAAATAGCCCTGTGAGTCTGGAAAGAAATGAGTTCATCTTCACATCTTATGCTTTAAGCTTTGTCTTGGGGCTCATAGAAATTTCTTTGCTGTAGATTCCATGGCTGGGTACCTCTGGGATTCCTTCCCAATTTAAAAAGGCCAAGGGAGCAGCACATAAAAAATGAACTCTTCCTGGCATCTGATTCAACACATTGTTTAGTCACACGTTCCTCCATCTTTCCCCAGCACAGAGCAAAAGAAATATACAGTTGAGTTTGTGAATATCTTTGCCATCGGCTGAAATTTTCCTGTTTCCTGCAACGAAGAACTGATGGATGGTTTTGCCTGTCCACCAGCTCCACCGGAAAATGCCTTAGAAATTTACTGACTTCTATAACTGTATGATTATTTTAATTTGTCTTCATTCTCTTTCTGATTTTAATGGGTGCTACATCAGCACTGCCTTTTGTGTCTACTGATCACATCATTAATACTCAGTGATTGGTATTTTCACAGTCAAATACTTTGGTGAAAGATCCAACACTGCACATGGAAGGCCTTAAGTTGAAGGTCATCACCTATGTGGGATGCCAGATGTAGGAAATTTCAGAGATGTTGCATATATACATATGTATGTGTGTGTGTATGTAAATCATATTTAAACACATTCAGTATTCAGTTTTGGCCATTGCTGGAGACAGGATACTGGACTATAAAAGCCTCTACTGGATTGGTTTGACTGAGTAAAACATGTTTTATTCATTTGTAAACTGAAAATGTAAAAATATCAAATTATTGCTTTTCAACTCTTGTTTTTTGCTTATGTACTGCCAATTTGTGCTGCTGGCCCTTGTGCAAAAGACAAAGTAGTGTCTTCTTTGAGAAAGGCATCCTGGTAGAGTTTCAGCACTGAAAAATTCTTCACAGTTGTGTGGGTTTCTATTGCCCTTCCAAAAACTGGAAGATGAAGAAATGTCATTATACGCTACATCTCTTAGACAAAAGAAAAGCAGAGCTGGGGGTTTTTCCCTGTTTCTCCAGCAGCTTCTGTGTATAAATTATACATTTTCTTAAATATCTGCATTTTCTATTTCAGGTTTGAGCTGATAACCTGTGTTTTTGCACAGTAGGCAAACCTCATGCTGTCACGAGCAGCAGTGATACAGCCTCACATTTCACTTTCCTGCATGCCAAGGAGCCCTTTGCTATTATGCCATTAGAGATAATGCAGAGCTTTGAATTGAAACACCGCAGACACCAGTGGTGCATGACAACCTTTCTAGCCCATGAGCTGCCACCGTACAATAGGACCTGCTCAGCTGCACCAGCCCATGTGGAGAGGAGATAATCAATTCTGTAGAGGACAGTGTCAGGCTGTAACACCTTCCCCAGCTGAGGAGCTGAAGAAGCCGTGTGCCTCTCCTCTGCGAAGATGGAAATGCATGTGTCAAGATTGCAAACGTAAATACCCTCAGAAATCAAAATAAATGCCCAAACCAGTTTGGATGTGGGATGCAGGGTGGCACTGCATGTGTTCTGGGAGTTGTTTGCATTTTGGAGCACAGGAGCCTGGGGGCAAAGGTGCTGTCATGACTTTCTCATTGCAGAGCTCAGAATGGCTGCATGCTCCACGGGAATGGGTACGCAGATATGTGGCCATCTAAGTCTTACAGCAAACAATCAGTATTAAAGCCTTTTAAATCTTTTATGAAAAATACAGAAGACAAGCAGATAAAGTACTTGTTATGTAAAGTGTTCAAGGAGACTTTCATTTTAACAGCATCCATTATCTCTTTTTTTTTTAGCTGCAGAGCATCTTTATGGGGAAAATTCCCTGGTTGATAGTGTCTTTTTATATAGTATTAAGATGATATTAACTCCCCCTTTGGGAGAGAATAATAAAATAAAAAGCAGCTGAGATGGCTGGAGCTGTACTCATCTCTTTTATTGGAATCTGGGCCTACTCCCTTGAAAATAAAACAGGACAAGCACATACACAAAGGGAGTGGGTAAAATAGAAAAAAAAAAGAAACAAAAAAGCGCTTCTCTTTGTACTGTTGACTCTGATTTGTAACCTTGCTGCTGGAGAAATACAAGCACAGCACATGGACTTGTCAGCCACTCCAATACCTGGCAAGCTTGGACTCATGTTCACTACACTACTATGAGCTGCCTTTCTGGTCACAGGGTTAACAACAATAACAGTAAAACCCATAAAACCCAAATCTTACTTACAACACACCAAAAAACAAACAAAAGTAAATTAATACAATAGGAAAATAAATTAAAAAATACAGAGGTTTGGCCAAGCTAAGCCAGATTCTAATTAAACAGAAAAAGAGGGAAAAGGGATGTTAAAGATGAGGAAGGCCAAGACTGAGTTACACTAAGGGCACAGGACTCATGCTGAAACCAGCTTTCAGGAACAAAGCTAATGCAAGAAATGCTGCTTACATTCTTCCTCTGTGTCTTTCTTGTCCACTCAGCCCATCCGTTTCTGTGGTTTCTCAGAATCAGAAGCACAAAAGCATCATTGCAAATTCTGAGCTCCTAAAATATGGTAAACCTGGCAGCTGAAATGAAAATTGTTATTCCTTTCTGTTTTGTTGTCCTTCCAGCAGTACTGTCAAACTATCCCTGCCAAGAATAACAACTGGCATAATATCCCATCTTCTTATCCTTTTATTCATCTGTTAAAGCTAATTTTTTACACGCCACTGTTGCTCCATTGCTTTCTAATCTTTGTTCTTCTAATTTACCAGAAAATTGGAATCATCACCCAAGCTATCAGGAGGCCTCCTTGTTTGGACTGGTTTTGTTATTTACATGTAACTTTTATTTACTTTTGGAAACAATATTTCATAACATGTTTTGCTGGTCTTTTGCGGTCTTGAATGATGGAAACCACAGATTTTTTACCGCAGTCTGAGTGAAATAACAATTCCAATAAATTGTCCATGCAATCCTGGTACAGTGCACCAAATATCAACTTCTCAGATGAGGAAAAATGTAGTATTTAATGCATCTTCTGAAGGACTCTGGCAGTGTTATGGGGAGAAACCATTTCACATTTATCTTACCTGCAAGAAGCCTTCAAGCAAAATAAGATCTCTGTACTTGATCCAAACTTGTTTGAATTGTGCAAGGTCTGCCAGGATCTCTCTGTGAACCATTTGGGTTCACCTCTGTCTTTGTTCCTGAACATCCTGAGCACACCAAGCACACTAGTTGCAGCAGGAATGGAGGGCACAGAACATCCCTTGGCTGACACCTGATTATTGCCTGAGGTTTTGTCAGTCTCAGCCCATTTCTGAGGGAGAAAAGTCATGTGTTTACATTTGAGAACAGGAAATTGTTTTACATTAAAAAAAACAGCAAAGTGTTTCTTTATGTTACAGCTAGTCTGTTTTCTTTACTTATTGTCCATATCTTTATTTATTATTACCTGCTCCTATTCTTCCCCTGCTCCTGTCACAATGCATTTATGTCCATCCCTAAGGAAGAAAAATAATTTTCTTCTGAATCTGGGTGAGGTTAAGAGTCTTGCTGAGGAAGGGACACATGATGTGAGTACAAGTCTAACACATGGCAGTCAGACCTGGCCCTGGTTTCAGGTAAGACAGAGAAAAGTCAAAAGAGAAACAAAAGTATTAACAGTGTCTTTTGCATCAGCCTTGAGGATGCCTCACTGGGGTAGGAGCTATCTGTTCCCCGTATGCCAGGCACCGATATTCCCCGTGCCTGCGACAAGTAGCATAGTAACAAGGAGAATGAGGAGTGAAGAGTGTGCAACAGTGTCTACCAAAGGGGATTACAATGGGGTCTATCTATCCTGTGTCATGTAATCCTTTAGCAGAGTTGAGTTTGATTTCTATCCTTGGAGAATATATTTCTGAGGGAAGGAAAGCATGGAGGACAGACACAAAACCCATGGGACTCTAGATCCTGTTCTATATAGTGCCAATGAACTCTACGATGTCTGAAAAACAAACAAAAATGCAACAGCAAACCTCAAAAAGACAGTTTTATACTACATTGGACACATACATTGCAGAGAGTTTAGGACAGTGTTGTGCACAGCATCACTCAACAAGTTACGGATGGATTGATATATAGGATTTATTGTTCCTCTGAGGTGTCACTGTCTACTGATTTCAGAGGTAGGTTTAGGCTGCTCAGATGCTTTGTTGGGAGCTACTTAGCTGATTTTTTAGGGAAGTTGATTTCAAATTGACAAAGCACATCTCATTCTTCTTCTAAGCAGATCTTCAAAGAGCCTCCAATTAGTCTCCACAATTCTCAGGGATGTTATGTTCTACACACAGTAAATATTTTCTGTGAAAATGCAATCCCACTATTTTAAAACACAAAGCTGTTAGAAGATTCAGATGGTTGTGTATTTCTTCCTTTACATCTAATATGGAAAAAAGCAAATTCTATTTCAAGCATGATGTTTAAAAAAATACATTTCCACCTTTGTTCCAACCAGTGAATAATTGTTCGAGTTTTCCAGTCAATTGCTTCAGTGCTGAATCATTTTCCTATCTTTTAAAGACTTAGAGTTGGAGCAACAGTCTTTTATTTAATCACTTTGTAGTCTGGTGTATTATTTAGGTATTTCTGGTGAGTAAGACTTTTAATATCTGTCCCTTTATCAACTGTTTCTTGTTCAAAAAAGAGTAATAATGATTCCAAATGGGATGGTCATCTTGTAAAAATAGCCTGTTTTTCTTATGGGCTTTAGGTGTTGTTTTCTTTCTTTCACAGACCTACTTTACAGAAAAAAATAGGAATTAAGGTGAAAGCAGGAAGGCAGATCCAGGCGTGGGTCTGGATCATGTGGTACATTTTGAGTTACTACAAATGACTGATATAAAACTGGGCATTGCATGACTGTGTCCCAGTATCTACTTTAAAAGACAGAGTCAGTAAACAAGAATGGGTCAAATGCATTTATTGACTTTTAAGGGTAAAAAGGAAGCTAAACAAAAATGCTAATCATGTAGCAACGTTTTATTAATTTCTGGTTTACCTTGGTTGTCAAATTGAAAATCAGTTTTCGTTGGTAGTTGCAGAAAGAAAGAAGTGAAAATAAACACGAAGGAGTAACATGATGAAGGGACAGACAGCAAGGGGAGGCAGGGCCTTTGTGAGACCCTCAGAACATACAAACTATGACTGTTCCTCTCTCATTTCTGTCCAGAGCCTGCATTTTTGAGCTGGATAACTCCCGTCAGTCCTGTTTCTTTAACCACACAGTGCAGAGACTCACCCTTCAGTAGATGCTTTCAGTTTCTATGTTTCTTTTTCTTTAACACAAACCTAGAAACCATGTGTTATTTTTTAAAAAAACAAACAAACAAACAAAAACAAAAACAAAAACCCAACAACAAAACAAAATAAAAGTTAGCAAGACGACTTGTTCCACTGCATATTTCAATATTTGCCTTTTTATTCTTCTTTATTTGGCATCTTTACTTGAATAAATTTATGGAGTTTGTTCAGAAAAAGATCATAGTCAGGCTTCTTACTTATTAGAGTGATTCAGAAAGCTTCCTTAGCAAATCTTCAGCTGTTGGGACTTTGACATGCTTCAGAAACCTTTCTTCAACCCATGCAGGTTCGCTGAACTGAAATTAATTGCTGAGGGCCATGATCCAATTCGTGTTGAAGTCAATGGAAGTCATTCCAATTATTTCAACCAGATCAGCAGGATCTGGTCCATAAGTCACTGAACACCTGAAGTTCTGCAAATGTTAAATCTCTCCTAATGTACAAAACACATTCAGTAGCAAGGAACAGGCTGTAATTGGGGTGAGGGAGTATGGAGTGTATGTATACAGCACTTAATTAAACACATCATTCTATACTGTCATAAAGTATTTCCCACACTAAGTGTTGTTCACATTACTCATAGGAGACTTAGGGTTTTGAAAACCTCCACAAAATGTCTCAGCTATTTTATATACTGTTTCTTATAGTACTTGTCACTGTGTGTAGGAAGGATAATTAACCTAAAGAACATTATATTTCACTGCCAAATGCTAAATGTCAGTATTATAAATTTATTAATGTAAACAATAAATTTAGAAACAGTAGGAGAGAGAGAGAGATATTCTTTACAAAGGTATTTCATTAATGGACTGGATGGACCAGGCAATTGTTACAAGATACCTTAAAGTAGTCTTTTTCAGTTCTATAGTGTCTAACAAAGCAGTATCTAGTTATGATAAGAGGTATTTGAGGACTTAATGTGGAGATCTGACTGCACACAGAAGTAGTCCTGTCTTTTCTTGGTCACACACTGCTATTCATAATGAGCCTAATTTCTTGGTGAATGCTACGTTTTTGAAATGGCTGAAATACAGAATTCCTGTCCAGTAAGACATTTCAGTTTTCTAACAAATGTATCCCAAGTTATAATGAAAAAGAAGAAAATTACTCAGTTTTCAGTAGTTTTCTGCTTTTTTTGTGTGGAGTTTGTTTTGGTTTTATTTGCTTGTTTAAAATAGAATCAGCCTTCCATGGTTTTGCTCTTTAAAATCAAACTTGAACTTATACGTTTCAGCTACTCCGTCTCTCTCTTGTTCCAAAACTGTTAACTGATCTTTCACAGCTTGTGAAAGGTTTTGGCAAGTTAAATAGAGTTGAGTATTTCAGAGTCAGGGAACACTCTGGCTATAGGAAATCCACAGCTCAAACCCAGCTACGTCAGACTCCAGACATCACTAATGCAGAAACAGAAGAGTAACTCAGGAACCTCTGCTCCAGCAATGACATCCAGGGCTTGAAGTCTCCTGACTCTGCAAAAGCCTGGTGGGAAGCTTTGGAGTCCATTGACACAAGTTTGATGAACCTCTCCCAAACATGTGGATTCTGAAGTTTATCGTTCAACGGGAGGTAAAACTGGGTCTTTCAGATTGGTAAATCACTTCTATGAAAATGAAATTATTTAAAAATATTTTTCACTCAGAAAATGTCCATGTTTAGCCTTTCCTATTATGTGGTCTTTGCTAACTTTATAGGATTAAACAACAAAAAGCCTCTGTGACCACCAAAAATGGCCTTTGCACTTAGACCCACCTTGCCTTATTTTTCAGTATCAGACCTTATCAGAATTCAGTGATGGAAGTGTTGATGGCTTTTCTGAGCAGATATTTCATTTAATTGAATAATTCTGATTTCTTGTGCAGTTTCTCAGAGTGCTTTTCCTTGAGGGCAAAGAACTCTGGGCAGAAAAAGAAGACCAAGAAGTGTTTCACACAATTTTTAAGAAGCAGTCTTAAGCCACTGGTCATCAGAATTTCCCTTCAACAACATCCCAGCTCAAAAAACAATAAACCTGGATTGTCAGTCACCCCTTTAAAAGGAGGGGATAGTCAAAGATTTGGGTTTGCATTTTGCTTTTCTTTATTTATTTTGTTTCATTTATTAAAATTCTCACTGCAGTCAGGATTTTGAAAATGAGAATCCTGGCTACTTACAACACATGCAATTATTATTGTGACTTTTTCATGGAAAAAAAAAAAAAAGCAGGTGTATTGTTTTGAACTTATTCATCTGGAGAAAAAGCTTTTCTCAGCATCATGACAATTATTTACGAGATGAAAATTACTAAGCAGTTCATCTCATTTTTCCAGCTGTCAGTTTTCTTCATTGTCTTTTTCTCCTTGCAGAAAGTGAACATGTCCAATATGGCTTTCAGTTCTCTCCTTAAGACTAAGAACAGAAGAAACAACTAAAAATCCTTTATCCAAGTGTGAAATATGTCTGAAACTGTTGACAAAAACTTATCACATGAGTTTCTTGTCACTGTTACAGAATTTTCAAGTGAAAGATGCTCTAGAACACATTTCATGTTGATACTACCGTATGCAAATAACTTGCAGCATTATTAACTCATTTGCTAAGGTTTTAAACAGATATTCCTGAAATTAGATGTTTTGATTACAGAGATAATAGAGTACAGTATAATGAAAAGATAGAGCTTTCCAGTTTTATTAGTTGCAAAACACTGACAAGCAAAACTGTACATTTAGAATGCATTTTAAAATATGGTACAAAAAATTGAGTAATGAACTTGAACTCTCTCATTTAAATGTTAGCTGAATATCTATGAGAAGGATCTTTAGTTCTGAATAATGCATTCCAAGTAAAATTTGCCCATTGAAAGCTAAGCAATTTCTATATAGTGATAAAAACTTCTGGTCCTACCTATAGTGTTACATCACAAAAATTCATATTGGCAAACTTCCCTGCCTAAGTTCTTGTTATTTGCTTACTGATAATACAGGACCAAATATTTACAGTAAAGAAAAACCTGGGCTTTTATTTGCAAAAGCCATTCTTTACAAAAGACATCTGGAAACATGAGGAAAAACTTCTCTGATTCAGGAAAGTGCTATTCTCCTCTGGGAAGTTTGAGGATGACAAGTATCCACAAGCACATAAATACCCATGTATTTCATGTTCACTTGCATTTTCTGGTGGTCCCATCAAAATGTAGCTCCCAGTTGACGTAGAAACATAAAAGTTTGTCTAGCCAGAAAGAAGTAAACATCTTCTCCATAATTAATGACTGCTATCTTCAAAATTTCCTCCTTGTTTAAGAAAATGATAACATATTTTGGGACAGAATCAGTTCACTTTTAATAGCCACATCTATTATCTAGCATATCTATTTTACTGCATAAAAATTACCTATGGTATTACGCATTTCTGATCCCATTAATGATCCATGGTTATCTCTGGAAATCACTCAGGAGTTTGCTCACACAGGATTTATGTTTCATTCCAACAGTTTATGGGAAGACTTGGATGCCCACAGCATATATCACAGACATCACCAAAAGGCAGCATGCAGCTACTGATATGGTATATTGTCCTCTATGGGTGTAAATAAGTACAAGACTTTGAAGGTATGCTGTAGAAATAATTTTATGTTCTATAAAATTTTGATGACACTATGAGCCCAAAATTGTAACTCTCTTTTTTTTTTTTTTTCTAAAATAATCCGTTACAAAATATGACAATGGGGGATTTTTTTCTTCAAGATAACTAAGTTAGTTACTCCTGTGTAACTTCACTCCTGTAAGTGAAACTTGTGAAATTTTTCATAGGCCTAAGCTACCAAAATAATGAACTAAAGGCAAAGAGAGTGAGTATTAATACATTTTCATGCTAAGAGTGACCTGTTTATCAAAGGGAGTTATCCCAGGTGCATAGGTCATTGTGAAATCCCTTCCCATTCTATTTCCCTTATTTTTAAATTTTCTTTTCTTCATAAGTAGACTTAATAAGAACAAAGTTATGCATCTACTTAAATGCTTTGCAAGATTGAAGACCTATTTAACCTGAAAGTAATTCAGGCAAATCTGAAACACTTAGAGAAAGAAAAGCTGGAATCAACAGGGTTCTTTGCTTTCACACTGTATAAATTTATGCTGAAACATGGGCACTGACATTTCATTCTTAGCTGTTGTCACACAATACTGCATAGCAGATCAAATGCAGCAATTAAAAATGTTTTGAAACTGCAACTCCTACTCCATAAATTACCGTAGTCTTTTGTTACAGAACAACCAAGTCAACTTCCTGTTTGCACTTAAACTATTCACAGCTTCAGCCGATGTCCTGCAGTGTCTTTTCCAAAGGTCACACCGCAGTTTTCGATTCACACGTTTGATTAAAAATATAAGAATCACAGTGTCCTGGGAAATGATCTGCAGTAAAAATACATCAAACTACCTGCTGTTTCCAGAATAAACCAGGTTCCTGTCTCTTTTCCCCTTTCAGTTAGCATTGCAAAAAGAGGCTATATGCATGTCTGCAGAAATCGCACTGATAAACTAGGAAATTAAAAGTGAGGTATCTGTCTTATGATTTTTAATTTTTTTTTTTTAGAGCACAGATTCTCTGATATAAAATTTGTTCAGTTTAAAATATGGTTAAGGAAAACCAAGGAGAAAAATAACGAACAGAAAAATAAGAGAACTTAGATTTTATGAGGTCTAAGGTCTAACATTCTTCTTCAACTGTTGCAACACACTTTTGCACAATTTTCTTCAGACTATATTGTCATAACTTTCCTTGCACTGACGAATGTCCTCCCTGAAGTACTATTTGCATTTAATGGAGCTACTGTGGAAGAAACTCTGCAGACAGAATCTACATGTCATCTTTCCTTTCTCTCAAGCTCACATCCCTCAGTATGTGTGGTAAGATAATTAAATGTCTATTCCTGCTATCAATAGTCCTAAAATTTTGGTGTCCAACAACCAGAAATTTTGCAACAGCATTTGCATTATATGGGGGCAAAATCCTGGCTGAGAGTGAGTGGAATACAGGAAAAAATGCCATGGTGAAATACATCTCTGTCAAATTACAAACTCCTTTGAGAATTCTTTTCCATTTTCAATTTGGGAACTTCATTTTATGCAAGATTAAAAATCTAAAGCAAGTTTATTATATTGTCCAAATTTAAATCAAGATTATTCTAAAGTAAGATTATTATATTGTCCAAAAGAGATGTTCACACCAAGCCAGATGACTAAATTTAAAAACTGAGCCCTTTGCTGTATTTTCATCTTTCCTCCTTTGTTCTTAAAGGAGACATTAATCCAAATGTCCTAAGGAGGAGATATCCAATTGGGAGAGTGAGGAAGTAGGGTGAAAGTGTATTTTCACAGCTCAAAGACTGACCTGGAGAAAGATTCCTTAGAGCCTCTGCTTCCCAGAGGAAGATTTGGATACAAGAAGAACTGGAAAATCCTGACTAGACTTTACCCAGACCCTCTAGTTACACAAAGAAAAACATGGAATGTGGTGTTGAGACAATTTGTAACAGACTGGTGAGCATTTTGAATGGGAATGGGCCAAGTTTTAAGAGCAGATCTAGCACATGTTCTCTCAAATGTAAATTGGATTAAAAACTGTTCCTTTTTACTAACTCTACTGTGAAATGACATTATGGTTTATTAGCAATGCAGGTCCTGACTAAAATTTAGTATCATTTTTATCTTAAGAGTGACTCTGTGGGGAACTTTACATTTCTTTGATGATTTTCATTATAGCTTTAGCTATATTTAAACTGAATTTTCATGTACATAGAACATCACATTCTTTTAAGCACAAAGATGTCAGGACAGACTGAAATAGCTCTTTGTGAGCCCTTGCTTTGACTATAGGCTTGAACCATTGGAAAAAAAAAATAGATCCATGTACAGGTAAACAAGTAGCAGCTCGGATCGAGTCAAACCAGCTTTTGGAAATGTATATTACTGCCAATTTTGGCTTCCAGTGATAATTTGTCCCCTTCAGTTACACGTCACAGTCCTGCTATGGGACCTGTCAGCACAGAACTCTGCAAAATATCCTTCACCAGGCCTCCTTTTATCTGGGTTGGAGCTGAAACACACATTTTCATAATGAATATGGTTAAGCTGATGGACGAGACGTTAACACAATCATTTACATGGGTACTCAGGGAAGCAAATGTAGTGATTTACGTGATTTACTCTAATGGTTCCATTACAGAGCTGTACATTGGCAAAGTATGCACTGCCCCTTTCAGGATTTTTGCCTCAGAAGAAAAATAACTCTGAGTATTGATATTCCAGCCTAAATAACTGTTCTTATAAGTTATTCTTCTAAAAAGTATATTTTTTCCCATCCCCATCAAATATATTTTCTTTGGTCAACATAAAATCTCAAATTGCAATATTGGAAAAAACCTTGCAAGCCTCTACTTCTGTATTCTCACAACTTGAAAATAGCCACAGCAATCTTTTTTGCCACTATATTTTCTGAAACTATACTGTATAACAACACTACATCGTTTTGATAGCTCACAATTGCAAGTATGTTTTCCTGATCCAATTTCAACTTGATATTTCTGCAATAGATCATATCACAAAAGCGTAGTCAGAGCAAAGACTTAGCATAATTCCTATATTTAGGGTTCTGTCAACAGATGTTGAAAATACAAAGAAACTACTTTGAAAATAGAAGTCATGGTAAATGGACATTTGTCTATCAAGCCTGAAAATACATCTGGCTAGCTGGCTTGCCAGCAGTCACATACATTACTGTCCTTGAACCGCAGCTGTAAATGCACCAGCATACAGTCAAGCTGCCCAAAGAAATAAATCAGTCTGAAAGTAACCTACTTCTTTCTTTCTTTCAAATTACCATTAATATCATTTCGCTTTTGCAACATTAATGCACCTTAGCAGACAAAGATACAGTGAAACCAATTGTCTTGTCTGTGCTCCAGCTTCTAGTCATGTTACTGTCTTTTTCTGCATTACTTATGTATGTATATGTTTCTAAGCAAATTTAGAGCTCAGATGTACACAGTGCAGAAGGCAGGGCAGCTATAGATGAAGTAGCAAAGTAGCTTTCCTGATACTTTCCTTCTAAGATAAAGGGAAACCCCTATAATTAAGAGAATGTCTCTTCCCAATGAAAACTAAAGCTAATGGGATTTATTTTTCTTCCTAAGAAAGAACAGAAAAATACCAAATCATATGGAGAACCCCATCCCAAAACTTAATGGATTCAGTGGTTCTTTAATGAATAGTAGGTGGATTTTCAGACAGTTCTGGTTCCTGCTGTCCCAGTACTGCCACTATGCAGTCCTAGGGCACAGAGGCTTGTTGCAGAAGGATCAGGGCTCTGCCACTGGAAAAGTCTCTTTAATCAAGTAAAGCTCAATATATGCCAGAACCTTCACTCTTAAGAACAATCACAGAAACAGATGTTTTCTCACCCAGTTTCCTATCTTAATGCCACTGTAACTTCGAGCACTTTTCCATGTTTTTCAGCTCGGCCTGCTTCTCTACTTGAAGTGCAAAAACCTATTTAAATGAGCACACCCCTGCCTGAGGTCTAGGTCAACATGTCTAGCAGTGAAGAGTTACCTTCACCTTCACAGAGCCCTGCTTGGCTCCAAAGCTCACAGCCCTAAAGCTGGAATTCATAAAGTTTTATGGGGTTTACTTCCAGACTGCTTTTTGTGAAACAAATACTAGAGGGACAAGCTCCCATGATGGAATTCAGCTGAACAAGAGCAGAGCAAGAATTCAGTTCAGGCTTAAGGACATCTAAATGAAAGTGCCTAAACGGACACTTGGGGCCTCACCTCCCCTTGTGCTTTATGAGGAACTGCTCAATAGATTTCAGCCTACCAGACAATGGGGAAAAGAGCAGACATGTAGTGCTATTTGAGAAGTTCTGTGGTGTCCAAGACATCCTTATGCAGCTGACAGATACAACACAGGACCTGCAAAAGATCCTGTGCAGGATCAACCTGCTGCAAGGTGGAATGTACCAGCTCCAACGGCAACAGGCACTGTCATGTGAACAATTGAATTCATTCCTACTTTAGAGTGATGTGAACTTGCCTCCACACTCCAGTGACTGCACTGATTGGACTTGTGCCAGCTATAATTAGTGCCTTGGACCCTTGCAGAGGTGATGGACACCTGTGTTTCAGTGTTGATATATGTGTCTGCACATAGATTCCTAAATTTACATGTCTAAATTAGTGAGCCGATCCCATTGCTGTATCTAAATTACTCACTTGAAGCTCTCTTTAAGATAAGTCAGGAGAGAGATGCACTTCTAAAGTGAAATTCATCCTGTCTTAGTGTGCTAATTCAGCACTTACATTGGCCTGTTTATCTCCACTGACTTCTAGGGACCTTTGGATAAATCCAGGGGGAGACAGTTCCATGGGGGATATACGAGGGATTCCATTCTCAAAACACAGATTTGTCATTTTGTGCCCTGTGGCTTTCCTCCTTTATCTCCAGGTGTTGATGTGGAAGAGTGAGTTATCTGTGCCAAATCCTGAAGTCTCATGTGAAGGACAAAAGTTTCAATCTTTTCCCCAAAATGCTTTTTTTTGAATATTATTTTTTTCCCTAAATGGAATACTGACTGCCCATCATCCTATTTAGAGAAAATATTGTTTCCCTTTACCAGGTGAGTAAATGACTTTTTGTTAGACTGGAGGCCACCTCTTGAATTTGTTCAAAAAACAACTTTTTCAATGAGATGTAAAAGTCTTCATCTCTCTCTTTGGTGTCTATTCCACCTTTAATGTGTCTTTCACTGAACCTTAAAATCAGTAAATTGGTCTCTGAATTAAAAATGTATATGACATGAATATTTAAGCAGTCTAGGTTTTCAGTGGAGATTATGTATGTTTCTGGTTCTTCACTGAGACCAGACCTAATAAAGCACTCTAGAATGATGGAGTGATTCATAACCTCTTCAGAAACCATAGTGTACTGTGGCAGCACAAGTAGTTTTGAAATACTTGACTTTCATACACAGGAGAAAGCACCACCCTTTGAGTTGCCCTGAAGGACAACGCAGGGTCAAGCTCTTCATCTTCCTTTGCTATAGAGTTTTCTTGTTGTCATGATCACAGATTTATCTCCAGAGAAATTCAAAACCAAGATTAGAATGTGAGCTTGCAAGGGCTCTGTGCTCAAAAAAGAGTATAGGTCTAGACTTATTCTCTTATCTCTCAGACTCATTCTGAAATAAGAATGCTTCTTTGTCTACCTGCATTCATTTAGATTCAACACTGACTCTCTTACTAATGCATTTCTGGAGCCCCGTCATCCAACCCCTGAGGTCTGTAGTTGCCTTTGCAACCCTATCACTGGTTATGAATTTGTTAACGTTAAGAAGTATCAAGGAGATACTAGATAGAAAATGCAGAGAGCGAGCACTGAGTGGGAGTACAGTGCCCAAAGCACACTGGAACAGCTGTGCTGATCAGCAAATCACCACAACTCACCTGGGATGTTCAATGACTCATAAATTTCATTTCCTTCCCTGGGCAATTCAGACTATTGGCACCACCACCATTTCATCATATTCCCTACACACAGAGATTTTCTTCCCTTGAAACCATTCAGTGAATCAGATTATTTCAAAGCTCCTGCTGCTGTCTGTGCAAGCACTGGTCTTCTGTTTGCCTTCAGAACCTTGTTGGGCTCATCACCAATGTATCTTGTCATTTCTCCCTGACAACATGAGCAGCACTGCAGCTGCAGAAGAACAGCAGAGAGTAAAAGCTCGAAGGCTAAGTGGCTAAGTGAGAATGAACACAAAAGGACACTTAACTTGACATCGTAGGTGACATTTCTAATTTCCAAAAGCCTTTCAGCCCTTGCAAAATGCAGAATGACAAAGTTACTCTGAAAGACTGGCAGACCCATCTGCGTTGCTATAAATGGTAGCAAATTGCATCTGTGATGAAGGTCAGAGAACGGCTGGGTAATATTTGTCAGAGAGGAAAGAAATGAAATATAATGGAAAGATTTTCTTCTACTGAGAACAAATCTTGGGGATTCATCATCTCACTGGATCCTCCTTGCCTATCGTGTCCCTGATGCCAGAAATCTTACATTTAATGCAGTAAAAGAGTCTTGCCTACTGAGGTTAGGACTGTCTCCTGGAAAATATAAGCCGTGGGTCTGTATCAGCTCAGGTTGATGTGATCAAATGTGTGTTATCTTGTTTGAATAAAGTTGCTCTCAGCTGTATAAAAAGACAGACACTATGGTGTTTAGGTTTGGTATGATCTTCCTTGGAAATTTCATTGGAGCCTGCCTTTCCTCAGCTCCTGACTACCAATAGCTTTTAAGTGTCAGATAAATATATAGTTGTTATTTGGTTTATTTCTGAGCATACACTGGTGACTGTGCTTAGCTACTGGGAGAAATGAATGTCCTAAAATGGAGGTGTTGCTAGGTTTTCAGCTTTTGAGGATAGGCAGCCCCAGATTATAGCTTATCTGGACATCTAAATCCATTCTGGTTGCCACAATAGATAGTTTTCCCAGAAAGTAATGGAAGGATTTAGAGAATGTGAAATATGTTGAGGGAAGTTGTAAGAAGAATATTGCACTTTCTAAAGTTATGTGAAATTTAATTAAATATCAAAAGATATATTCTCCTATTTTTAAATTATGCTTTCCCCCAATACCTCCTCTATCTTGCCCAAATTTTCATCTTTCTTTTTTAAGCATTTTAGGGAAAATATGTCTCTCCAATCCAAATGTCTGTATGAACAAGAATTTTCACATTTTTTCAATATGAAAGACATCTATAAAATGTGATCACTTTCACTCAGCAAGGCAGATAGACTCGATGCTTCTTCCACCTTCTTGGGATACAATGCCTAATTTTACTTGAAAGTATGTGTACTTACTCCACTCAGATAAGCTTATATTGATGTCTGTAATAAAATACCCAAAAACTTGAACTGCTATCAGCTTTGCATTTCATTAGGAGTGCTTTGTATGCCTCTGATAAGTATTTGCCAGTTTGGATTTTACCCAGACTGTTAGAGTCAATGCCTCTGATATCTCAAAAACATAAATGACTGTTGGTCTTTATTAATAACGGGTCTCCAGGCACGAGGTTTACATTTTATATAAGAGTTTTATGCTTCCAACAATATCGTGCACTACAGAACAGCATTGTGTCACTGATTTAGTGCCTGCTTCCCCAGACTGCAGCAGCGATGAGCTGCTTTGCAGATCTGCTATCTGCAGGTGTGATTCAGAGCTCCTTGTAAATACAAAGATTCTCATTGACTTCACCTTTTATAATAACATTTATAATTTTTATAACACATAAAGGCTCCAGCCAAAACTGTCACTTAGTTATGCATCTCATCAGGAATTCTTTGTGCACTTCTAGTGACTGTTCGCAGTTGCTCTGGAGCATTACAATACTACTAGGAAGAGGCACCTTTTCTCTAAACAATTTATGATTCCAGTTGTATGAGGCAGAAAACCAGAGGCCCAACTTCTTCCCAGGATTCCCAGTGCTGGATACAAAACTAAAACAGGCTGCATTTCAAGCCAGTTCCTCAGTGGCTGTCACAGATGCCACTCTCATGACTCACACTTTCCCATTGTACCTCATGGTAATGGTATTATTCTTCGATCCCCATGTCCCCTGAATCAGGTACTGCATAAATATCTGCAGTACTGAAAAGTTTTGGAATTATGGTGTTTGGGGACAATGCTCTAAGCTGACAAAGGATGAATTCTGTTTCATTTACTAAACATGACAAGATTGTAAAACATATGTCTCTGCCATGCCAGTAATATCAATTTTGTTTGTAAAATGCTTTGGTAACAGTAACAAAAGGTGGGTGCTCTTGTTTTTGAATGTAAAATTAAAAACATCAGAACAGTGATTCTGTAAATGGGTGTATCTAAAAGGCATGTCTAAGTACAGACGTGTGCAGACACTTTCAGATTATTTCACACATCTCCGCTTGGGATACATACAGGAGTTACAGATGGAGTGTCTTAATCTGAATTAACTCAAATTTGATATTTTGAAAAAATGGGGTTAAAAAATAATTTCAAGTAATTTTATGACTTAGCCAAATTCTAATAAGACTTTTAGGTGATGATAGTGAAGTTCTTTTCCATAATATCATCAATTTTCAAAGTGTTACTTTAACTTGGACCTAAATTGTTTTCAGAAGCTATTCAGAACAAGTAAAAAAAAAATCAGATATAAAACTTCTCATAATAATGACAATTTTTTAACTAATGCTGCCTTAAAATTTAACGGGTCTGTATGAGAAACAAAGAATCTTTTACATCTATATAATTCAAATGAATGTTATTACAGCCAGCAATATCAGAATTCCTAACAACAGAATTACAATTGTTGAGTGCAGATGAAATTTCAGCTGATAGATACAGATTGAAAAACAGCAAAAGCTTCAGGCAAAACCCACCATTATTTATTTGAAAGATACATAATCAGATTTATAGAGCTGATTAGAGTCATATATAATCTACGACTTGACAAGGCACCCCCAAAATTTCAAAGATTTACGTGTGGATTTAGCTCTTTGCAGCTGACAGGAGCCACACAGACTAAATTACATGCATTGCTCTGAAAATGTAAGGAAACAGCTATTGAAGGGGAAATGGCTCAGAGAAAGCTGGATAAGGTGACGTGTTGTTTGCATACTATTATATTGAATTGCAGGCTCTGCACTAATTTCTAATGGCTGAAATTTATCACTGCAGAGAGGACCTGTCAAAACAAAAATGAGGACTGACAGACTGTTTGACAGGGAGGAAAAAAGTGACCAACCAAAGTCTGTTCTGCAAATTGAGGACAATATGGAAGAACAGCACAGGGATACATGTGGGGAAATGTGGGCATCAAGAAAGATGTCACTGAACAGGAATCACTGCAGTAGTGTGAGGAGGGTGGGTGCAAATCACCTGGAATACACAAGAAGACTGATCACAGTGAGAATGTAAGGATTGTATTTCTATAATCCAGTAAAAAGATACAAGAGGTACAGACCTGGCAAGTTTAACTTAATGGAGGGGAGCTTCTTGTGCAACCTCTGCCTACTTGCTGGGGAGACAGAGCAGGAAATATAGAAAATCTCAGTGCTGAGCAAGCACTACTCAGCAATAGCCAAAACACTGGTGTGTTATCAACAATGTTGTAGTCACAAAGTCAAAGCAAAGAACTATAAAGGCTGAAGAAAATTAACTCCATCCCAGACAAACCCAGGGCAGTTAGGTACATTGCTAAAGACAGCCCTTCTGGCTGCCTGTTGCTCGACAAACTGCTTCTCCTGAGCAAGAAAGTGCAGTTCCAAGCCAGTCTGACAGGACTGGCCTTTTTGTGCCATCACCCATAGCAGCACACAACATGCTGTTCTGCATTCAATTTTGCTTTAGAGAAGTCAGTGGAGAGGTTGTGCTACTCAGAACTCAACCTGATCTGAGCCTTTGTCCAGTACTGGTCGAGAGAGGAACCAGGAACAACCAGGAGGGAAAGAAAGTAAAAAGTTTGACTTTAACACCCATTTGAAACTTGAGACAAAGAAAGTTCGATGGTGTTCTGAGCCAGAGGCAAAAAAATGAAGTAAAATGAGCTTTCCATTTAATTTGCCCAATGTTAAGTTTCAGGTAACAGGGAGAGAGTTAAGAGGAGATGGGAAAGTCGTAGACAGAGAAGTACATAAAAGACATACCGATTGAACAGAAAGCAGGACCAGAAGCCAGAAAATAAATTTGTGAGACAGTATCGAAAACATGGCAACAGAATGGTGTGACCTGGTGAGATAACAAAAAAAAGCAGAAGTGTAAAGAGAGTTATATATTCTTTTCCCTTTTTACAAATAGGGTTTCTGAGTTGATATATTGCCTGCGAGAGTGCCATCTGCTGATCCACAGGTAAGTTGCAAAAATGACCTTCCCAAGCACGCTACCCTTATAGCTGGAATATAGATATTTCACTTGCTCAACCCTCCACTGCTTTCAGTAGACCAACACACTATTATAGACATTGTACTGAGAAAATAAAAATCATTAAAACTCACAGGGGAAAAGGTTGGAACAAATATACTCAACATTTGAATAAAATACAAGCAAATCTTTAGGCAAACCTTGCACAGAAGGTATACATGCAAAATCCTGTTTGTGCTATGAGCATGGAAAGGTGCTTTATATAAAAAGGAGAGTTTGGGGGAGTATTTACATAGGTTTTTAACACTCTATTTAAATCTTCCCTCTAGGGTAGATAAAATGTTAGGTAGTAAGCAATAAAGGCAGATTCAGTAAGGCTCATACTTTGTCTTTAGAGCTCTTTCTAAATTTACTTTATTGTTGTTCAGTTTGTCTTCTCACCTGTATAACAAAAATTTGCCAGCACTTCCCCCTCTTACAGCCTGAAAAAAAACCTCATAGCCAAAGCAATTATTTTTGTTGTTTTCATCTTATACAAAGACTGAGATGAAAATCTGAATTTGAAATAGTGTTGATGATTTCTTCATTATCATGAGGGGAGGTCCCTGAGTTTATGAGTTTGGTGTTTATGTGACCTAGAGGACTTGACTTGTGTAAAAAAGAAAATGTTTCATGCATAAAACTGAAATGGAATTAATACATTGAGAATCTCCAGAAATGGTGAGGGAAAAGTTCTCAGAGGAGTAACATAAGTGAAAATCCTTTTCAACTCCACTGTCTCAAAGGCAGTGACTCCATGGTTTCACCAAGGCTAAATATGATGCACTGCAGTTTAACCTCCCCGCTGCTGCAGGAACATCAGCTCTGAGCAAGGACAAGGCGTCCAAATAAAGGAGTGTCAAAGGTCTCACATTAAACCTTCTAACCAGAAGGTTTGACAGCTCACTGGCAAATAAGTTGATCATGATGGTACTTGTAAGGGAATGGAGACATGGCAAAATAAAGCTACTTGTTACATATCATACCCAAAGTCCTAACCAGGGCTGGTAACAGTCTGCCTCAGCCTTCAGGCCTGAGCCTGGCCTTACATGCTTGACAACACTGTCCTTGCAAAGATACCTTTGGCATCCGAAAGCAAAACCTGAACCTGGGTTAGGAACTGCAAACACTTGAAAAATAATTTCCATAAACAACGCTAATTGTCAACTTAATCAGTCACATTTATCTTCATTTAGATATAAGTGAAGATTAAGTCTCTCCAGGGGGTAGGGAATAGCTCAAATAAACACAAAGTATTGTCTTTGGGGACACTAACCACAAGCAGTTGCTCATTAAAATTAGCTCTATTGCAGAAGACTGGGAAGTAGTAAATGATGTACCTAGATCGAAAGAGGAATAGATTCTAGCAATAGCAGTCAGAATAGATCTTTCTCAGTGCCTGGTAAAATAGCTGAAATACTAATTAAAGCTAGATAGAGTAACCAAACTGCACATATGAGCAGGAGTTAGCAGGGATTAGTACAGTTGGGAGAAAAGCAAGTCTAGCCCTATATATGTTAGAATTCTTCTCTTACATAAACAGTAGAGTCAGTAAAGAAGAGCCAGTTAAAAGAGTTTATTGGAACTTCCTGGAAGCCTTTGATACAGTCTTTTACAATAGGCTGTTAAAAAGACAAAAAATTATTCCACTGGGACTGGGATTTTGCTCCAAGCAGGTGGACTGTGCTGTATTTTTAGAAAATGGCAAGGCCACAGAAAACCAACTCAATGGGGAAAGGACCAATTTGACATATGGAAAAAAGTTATCAATTAGACACTCTCAGCTTCCAAGCTTGGTCTAATGCTGTTGAGTGATCTATGTGAAAAAAACCCCTGAAACTCATATCAGTAACAGATGCATTTAGGCATCTAGAGGAGACTTAGGGGAAAACTTGAGGATATCCAGTAATGATATAAAAATAGACATAAGCATTAGGCTTGTAGGTTTTATATTAGTTAAAACAACCATAAAAATGAACCACTTGACAACAAGGATAATTCCTTCATTGCTGACTCTCCTATAAAAAAAATAATCCTTTGTTTTTACTTATTTATGTTGCCGAATCCACTTTTCAGTAACAAAAAGAGACTGTAGGCTCACCGTTTTGCATTTGGTTACTGTTTTAGCAAATACCTTTGGATATTTGTACATAAAAGTTCAATACATGCAAATCTTTTGAGTGTGGTGATACATGGTTAGGGCAGCAAAATTGTTCTTTTTCTTTTTCAGTTGAATTTACAACAAAGCATGGCTTGAAAACAACCTACAAACTTTAAGTGAAAGTGAAGAGATATCAACACTTTATCTGTAGAACAACATGTATGCCATCAAAGAAAATCTCTTTTTAACACCTCAGAAACACCATTAGGGATTCTCATTTTTGCCTCTGAGATCTCAATTGTCTGCTTCACAACTTAGTGCTCACACATCTGAGTTATAAGAATGGACTAGTATAGAACTGTATAATTTCAGAGAGAAAATCCATAGCCTAAGCATGTGATCTCAGTGTTAATGGAAGTTTTCTGTGAAACTTTGCTAGGTAAAATCCTCTGTCATTCAAGTTAAGCTTTAATTCTGCAGCAAAGAACTATTATAAAAGAAGCAGACAAATCTGGAAATAAACATTAACTCTTTTTAAGAATGGTTAATCTAATTTCAAAGACCAAATTACTATGACAGAAAAAAAAAGGAAAAAAATGAGGACAGTTTATCAGGTAGCTTTATATACAAGCTGGTGTTTGCCCTTTTAATGTACACCTTCCAACATTGGTGCAAGTGAGTTAGGATGCAAATCTTATTGCTAATGCATCTACAGAGGCCTAAAGTGAGACACAAGCCTTAACTCAGAAGCAGCTACATAGATTTTATAAATACACACTCACAGTGTGAACATCCTTCTAGAGATCAAGCCCTAGATCTTCTCTATCATGAGAAGCCAGTTTTAAAGAAGAATGAGAACTGCTTCAAAATGAATGAAAGGGAAGTCCTACGGTCATAGTGGTATTGAATGATGGCCATGGCTAGCACTATGGGTTGGGTTTTTTTCTCTCTGCTCAAATCCTCTCAAAGATAAGTCAAAAGCTCCCCTGAGAGCCATTTACAGGAATTTTATTCCTGTATTGCACTGTCCCTCAATCCCAGCAATACAAAACTACCATCACCCCAAAGTTAATTGTATCTCATTGTGTCTGTTCTCCATCAAGAGTGAGGTTCACATACTGTTCTCATAGTAAGTGTTTAAAGATGACTTCTCAGAATGCCTATTTGTATGAAACATATATTTTTGGTGCACAAAAAGTTATGTACCAAGGTTTAAACTATGCCCTACCACTCCTGCTAGAGTCCTTCACTCACAATAGATAAATGATTTCTTAGTAGTTGAATATTAACTTCCTGCTTTGCATTCACATTTAGTGACAGGTTTTATTTCCTGGATGTGAAATTAATTTTTTTTTGTCTTTTTGTCTTGTCAAAGAAACATCAGCACTTCTAGAGCCAAAGTTGAGCCATAGTTATCTCTCTAGAGAAGAGTTATAAATTGATTAAGATACCAAGTGAAAGTACAGGAAATTCTTTGTGGACACTGAAAATCTGTTGAAACCGGTAGGCCTGTCCTAAGAAAAGGGATTTGAGAAAAAATGAAGTTTGACTTCTGAAATGGGGCTCCTTCTCAGTAGAAAGTACATACAGGTAATTTTTCCCCCCGAGAATTAGAGCTTGGATATGAGAGCTACCAATCACAAACCACTCCTACCTCTGCTACTCCTTACCTGGGATTTCACTGTCACTTTCATATCTGCTTCCTCCTTCATGATACACACTCTGATAAGATAAATGAGAGCAAGGTTGCATACTGCAGCCATTTAATTTTAAAAAAATCATTGCTTATCCTTATCATACATTTCAACTAAATTATTTGGTTTACTTAGTGCTTTTCACAGGAAAGAATGTCACCTATGATGTCTTGTTCCAAGTTATCATCAGTTCCAGGTAGCTAAGAACACAGGTTCATAAATGAGCTTTTCCTGAGATGTTAAATCACTGAGTCAAGAAGAAGCAACAGCTACTGTCAGAAGTTTATTTTCACAAAACAAAGTTAAAACACCAAAAAGTATCCAGATTCATGCCTCCATCTGTTTAACATCATAGCTAACATGAAAATCTATTAGATTTTCTTTTACATCTATATATAAATATATATATACATACATGTATAGGTTTTCACAAAACTATTGCCATGAAAAACATTTAATTCCCCTGTGGAAAACACTCCAATAAGTGAAAAATAAGTATATATGGTGTAGGAAGAGGCAAATTCAGCTGCTCCTAACTGAGCCATAAATCTTTCTGGAGAAAGAAATGCAAAGAAATCCTACTCATTATGCTTTGTCTGTGTATTCCAGTCTTTCTCACAGAGTTAGGTAAGAATAAGAAGGTAGGTTTAACTGCCAGATATGAATTAAGAGAGGTGGACTCTGAACTGCTAAAATAAAAATGGTATGTGCTCTAAATTTTTGAGACCTGGAAAATTATATTTGGGGAATTAGTCCAAATTCATTCTGATTTTTGGAAAAAAAAAAAAAAAGGAGCAAAAAGATATTAAATTACTTCTGCATAGGAAATATACAACTGAGCCAGAACAGAAGCTCTGATGAGCAGGGAGATTTAGTAACTAAAGAACAAGACCATCCTGACTTTCAGAACTTATTGAAAAAATCTGGTCCGTCTGCACAAATCTTGTTTTCAAATCTGTCAAGGTTCTATCATGGAAAGCCTAAAATACCAGGGAAATTGTATTTTTGCAATTCAAGAAGATTCTTTTAATAGCATTCTTATATATTAAATTTATGATGCAATTTCCACCCCAGTTTATGGCATTTTACCTAAGAAAATCTCTCAAAATTTCTTTTAGCTTTGCTGTACATCTTTGATTTACCTCTTTTTTATCAGTGCTTTAATGTTATGTCTTTTTGTCCATGTGTTCTTGAAATCACCTTCTGCTCCCATAACTTCTGTAACTCTCAGTATGAAATTCAGAGGGCTAAATCCAATGAAGCAAACAGTTACAGGAAAAGCAACTTGTCTTCATGTCAGCATGTAATGGATAGTGGAACAAGCTCAAATTGTGAAACTATATGAAAAGAATCAGGAATTTAATAGTAAATCCACCAATGAACTGAATAAAATGCATGTAATCAGACTGTAGCTTGAGAAAAAAAAAATTAAAGATTATTGTCAAAACCCAGATACCTTATCCCTGAGAACAAGCAGGCAATGTGTCAATAACTGTGCTTGCATTTATGCATCTGTACTATTTATGTATATTACTCAACCTGACTAGGTCATGCTGTAGGCTCCAGAGACTAAACCACATTAATTCTTTCCCTGAAACAAGTTATGTATATTGTTATAATACAAATATGTTTGGACAGGTTTGCAAAATCCTATTGTGTTTTTTTTTATTTTGAGCCAGAATGATTTTTTTATATTATTATTATTATTAGCATCAAAATTTATCAGCTACATCACTGTGATTTGTTTTTAAAAGTTTCAGCTTCTAAGTCATCAGAACAGGAAATAATTTCTGATTATAATTTTTTCAGACTCTACCACAAGCTTCTCATAGTCATAATAACCTCAGTTATCTTTGTTCTTTTTTCAGACTTGCAACCATGAACTGGGCGTATCAGGACAAATAAAGATACTCATTACAAAGGAGCATTTGATAAAGTTCTAAAGCAGGAACTGAACAAGGAAATTGAAGGAGTAACTTTGGTGACATCATGGATTGGGCCTGTACCCACAACCAAACCGAGCTCAAGGAGTGCAGCTCAAGCTGAGCTCAAAGGTGATGCCTTCAGATGGCATAATGAAACAACAGAGAACCACAGAATTATTCAGGTTAGAAAAGACCCTTGATCATAGAATCATAGAATGGTTTGGATTGCAAGCGTCCTTAACACCTTTCACTAGACCAGGTTGCTCCAAGTCCTATCCAACCTGCCCTTGAACACTTCCAGGGATGGGGCATCCACAGCTTCACCAGGTGACCTGTGCCAGTGCCTTGGCACCCTCACAGTAAAGAATTTCTTTCTAACATCTAATAGAATATCTAATTAGGATATATAATCTAAACCTACTCCCTTCCAGTTTAAAGCTATTCCCTCTGGTCATATCATATTGATATTTCATGTGGCCTTTACCACAGCTTTAGCACAGGGCTGCAATTGTGGAGGTAGATAGTACTATACTGGTGTAACTGTAAGCATGTGTGTGATCCCACAGGAGTCACCACTGATATTTTTGTCCTCAGAGCAAGTTTGGGAGTTGGCTGGGTTTTTTTAAGTCTTTGGACTTATTCATAGGTCAGTATGAGTCATCTCACCTGCAGTTTCTCTGCCTGGATATTCAATTGGCTAGTCATCCTAAATCCCTATTATATTTAAATGAGGACAAACAGCACTGCTAGGGTGTTATTCAGCTGGACTGTTGGAAAAGTCTACACTTGGTCAGAGGAATTTCTACAGCTGAGCAGAATTTAGGATGGGAAGAAATCTGTGCCTAATCTCAGCCTATATTATCTCTGGAGAGGACAGCTTCGGCCTGAAGTCATCTCTTCCCTTTTCAACCAGAATACTTGCAGGCCAGAAATGGGAATCAAAACCCATTTTTAACCAAAACTCTAGAAATTCCTCAGATGCACAGCAGCAATTCCCCTTGCTCCATTTCTAATGGGAGATACAAGGAACCCTTATACCGTACATCCTTTTCTCTTTTTAGGATGAGATAAATTATTATGGTATTTCTTGCCCTTCCCAATGCACTTGCTTGCACAACCAGTCTCAGGCCCTCCTTTTCATACATGTCTTAGGAGTCCTTCAGATTGTTTCTTCTGTTGGAAAACTCTGCTCTGACATGCCGCACACAGGCAACAAAAGTTGAGCTGGGACTGAGTGCAGGTGAAGAGGTGTCTTGGCTCGCAGACTGGTAGCAGGCACTCCTAGAGTACATATTTGCCTGGCAGAAAGTGCAGAGGTGTTTGTGAGAGAGCAAGGTGCTGCTGCCACTACTGATGTGCACTTGCAGGATGTGTCTGATGCAATGAAAATAAGGATTTGAAATGCCAGATTTGAACCTATGGGGGGCAGAGGCAGGCTATCAGCTTCCCTTTTCCAAAAAAAAAAACCAAACGTGGAATAAAACTCCCTGGCTTCTCTTTCCATGGGGGAGATGCTGGTGGCATGATCCCCCCAGTGGTCTCGCTGCTGGCTTACACGAGGGAGTAATTTCCACTGGAAACTAATCTTTACTGTGTCAGAGTCTCAGTGTCAATTTTATCTGTGTTTCTTGCTGTCACTGCTATTTTCCTCAGCAGCAGTGCCACTAGCCCTGCTATTAACCACAGCTGGGCTTTACCTCAGAAGAGCCCCATGTATTTTTCGCTCAAAAAGTTACAGAAAGGGGCAGCATTAATAACAGTAAAATGATGCTAAAGGCATTGCTGATGAAGGGTAAAAGAGGTTAACTGGGCAAAGCTACATTGGTCTGACCCAGGCAGAATCCCAACAGCAGGCATAGAGTTCACTGATTTATATTCACATCCTAACCTGAGCTTCGCAAGTGGAGCCCATTTCCAAAGACCTGTCTAAATAGGGGCAATCAGGAAAATGAACCTGACTTAACTCAAAGTGTGACTTGAAAGTGGATTAGCTGACGTGCATTTGTGAACGCTCCTAGGAAGAATAAAGTCGACTTGTTTTTATTTATTTTCACAGAATCACAGAATATGATGAGTTGGAAGGGACCCACAAGGATCATCAAGTCCAGCCCTTAGCCCTGCACAGGACTATCCCCAAGAGTCACACAGAGTCTTGAACAGAGTCTTGAACTCTATCAGGCTTGGTGCTGTGACCACTGCCCTGGGGAGCCTGTTCTAGTGCCCAACCACCCTCTAGGTGAAGAACCTTTATCTAATTTTGGCAGGGAGCTAATTAAACTAATACATTTTTATTCTCAGAAAGGATTTTTGCTATTGAATTCAATGTAATTTAGTGGAATCACTTTGAAAGCTGAGTCATAATAATGTTGGGGTTATTCTGTGTAAATGGATCTATTTTAAAAAAATCTTGCCAGAATTCAAACTCCGAATATCTTCCTTGGATCCTTCTTCTTCAGCAACCACAGTTGATTCATTGCATAAAGTTCTCTTGAAAGCCAGTAGCAGTGGGAAATCTTTCTTGCTAAGTGCAAGCACTGTAGCAAATGGAGACTGGAGAAATTAAACCTGATGGAATAAAGAACGAGTGGCAGTTTTGGCAGCTGAATTCTGTTCCATAATAATGTTCTCTGAACCCTAGGAAATTAGGATATATATTTCTTGCTGTACTTGTGGTCAGCCTTGCTTGCTGTGGAGAAACCTTTAGACACGAACCACTACCAACATAAAGATCACAAAGCACTGTGGTTACACACTTCTTTGTCTGTGGGATCTGCATAAATCATGAGCAATGATAATCCCGAAGGAAATGAAGTACAAACAAATGCATCCATTCCTTTAAGAAACAGCAATGTCCTTGTCTTGAAAACCACAAGATCTCTATTCTTTCATTTGTTCTACCTCTTATTTTCTTAATATATATGTTTCCCCTTTTGTTTCTGATGCAGTGGTATACATGTTCCTGTCTTACTGAGCCATTGTAACAGTAAAGCTCAGAATGGCAAGTGCTTTTTAAAAAGCTACAGTTGCAGTAGCTATAGTGCAGCAATTTTCCATAATAAATAATTTGAATATGCAAAAATAGCCATATGCATCAAAATGCTCAATATTTTGCAATACAAATATATTATCGACAATTTTTTAAAAAGAAAATATCAAAGCAATTGCCCAGTAACAGAGGAAAAATGCTCACCCACCTAGGCATAAGTCAGAATAGTAACAATTTCAAAAGACACATTCATCTTTAATCTCTTCCAGGAGCTTCTGTTGGGCAGCAGAAGGCAGACTATTTCCCCCCTTTCCTACCCACCTTTTTTTTCCTATTTAAAAATCATTTGGATTCATCATAATCAACACAATATATGTGTAATCATGAAAAATAGCCTGCAGCTCTCCTGGATGAAGCATATCAGCTTGTTCTCCAGTTTTGGAAAATTCTATTTTATGGCTATCACAATTACAATGAAGGAGCAGAGATGCAAAGATATGCTGTCTGAGAACCATACATAAGTATTTTGACAAAAAGACTAAATGAGGACAAAACAAGGTCCTTATGAAATCATTAAAAACAAAAGTAATAAAAAGGGAATTCACCAGGGAAGCACTCAGGTGATATTGTTATCTATGCTGTTAGATGTAAACTGACACATGGAAAAAGAAAAATAATCTCTGATATACAACCAAATGTAGAGGGTTTTTTATGATTTAGAAGTTGATCCTTGTCCGTGCAAGTAAATATAGTGACAAAGTCCTGACCTTTCATCCTCTTATTGCAGTTCTCTGATTTGTAGATTTTTTTGCTCTACTGTCATTCTGTGAAACTTTAGGTTAATGATGCAAAGAAATATTTGTCTTGATAATAAAGAGTTCTCAGATTCCCCGCCTGTTTTCATTGCCTCATTATCCTTATTTATAGTACGTAAAGTCTGCAACTTGACAAGACTCTGTAACGCTTTATCTTTTACAAGTCTGGAGACAAAGCATCCTGCTTGTCCTCTACATGTTTAGTACTGTCAAACCATTAAAGCTCTCCCAAGGGTATCCCTCCTTGCCAAATTTGAGACCTTATTAAGATTTACAGGAGGAGTTGAGATTGGTGTATTTCCCCACTGAATCTGTACCAGACAGCCAGCTCCAAGTTCTTAGAAGTTAGTCTTATTTTGCTGAAATTGCTGTTTCTTAGGGCTCATAAATAATGATAAACAACAGTGACAGAAAATGAGCTGAAAATAACAAGAAAACCTAGAGAATAATCTAGAAAGGAACCAAACTGAAAAGTGCACTGGCCTGATTAAAACCTCACTGAAAGGATGAGTAGGTTGAGTTGAACAAGCTCCACACCCAGCTGTAGGAGCAGAACATGTGTGAGAGGATTTGAAGGCCACTGGCTGTGTGGAACTCACAGATGTTGAAAAACATTTCTGCCTTGACTTACATCCCTTAGCCCCTCCTGGCAGGTAGATCTCAAAAACAGCCCCAAACCCACTGAAAATGTAGGCTTCTGCAATCTACCCTGTTCCAGAGAATTAGTCATACAGAACTCAAGATGTAATAGGGAAAACTCATCCAAATAATAGTACAGAAAAAGATGTCAGGAGGAAAAAAATAATATTTACATCCACCTGCAGCACTGTGTAATTCTTCTTCCTTGATATCCTTAAAGAAATATAAATTTAGGGCTTAAAGTGATCATGTTTTTTCATCAGAATGATAGTGGGATGCAATTAGATAGAACAGTGATGGAACTAACAGACCTGGGAGAAGATGCAGCTCTCCATCCTGAGAGAAAGAGTAGAGCAGAGTAACAGTGATAGGTAAGGTCACATACTTTGGAGTTGATGACTGTGGTAAAAGAGGATGTAACTGTTGTATGCCAACATATGAGATCATGGTAAGGGGGCATTGAAAGTGAATCGTAGCAAATGCACCTGTTTGTGTCTGTGTGTACGTGTTTATAGTTTAGATCTCTAATCCTGTCCTTCATTGTGCTTACCCCTTCCCCTATTTTGTACCTACATGCATTGTTGCAGAAAATGAGGCACCAACTGCTGCTCTCTGATTACAGTTTTACAAATAGATATTCATCAAACATTTAGCAATTTATTCTCAGTCATATTTCTCCAGCTTGCATATCAAACCAGCATGCAGAAAAGAAGCCTAAATAATTATGTTGAAACAGAAGACTTCTGATTTTCCTGTTCCCAATATAGAAAGGGTTGAAGCTATGGGAAAAAACATGGAGAGAAATTTATGGCAAGTAGATGTATGACTAGAAGGAGGAATGAATGTCTCATGGTGAAATCAAAGAAACACAAAGGAACCGACCTTTCAAGGCAGTGCTTGATCATTCCAAGTTACACTGGAATCCTGCTGCAAGATTCTAGTCTTATAGTGAACATAATTGCGACATCTCTTCTTAATATATTGATTTTAATGGCAAGAGTTCCTCTCTTTCATTCCCAGATATCAGAAACCTCTTTAATTCCCTTGCATTTCCACTGAAACAGATGCCCTGAACCTCAGCAGTTGGTAGAGAAAGCCACTGAGGCAACAGATGATTAAAGTCCATTGGAAAGCATCTGTCCCTCTACCTGTCCCTCTAAGGGCTCAACCTTGGGCTCTGCCACTTAGCCAGCCATTTATTTTTTATGATGTTATATTCATGCTTAGAGGGCCTTACTATCAGTCCCTCTTTTACCTTCCCCCCTTCTCCACAAAACCATGAGGAAATCTGCTGCCCCTTCACCTTCACTCCTTTTTTTGCAAGTGTCAGCTTTGTCAATCACAGAGAGATGATCCAGCTCATGAAAATGTGTCACAGCAACCAGAGTTTCTGCTTTGACCTTCAGCTTTGCCCTCTGCTGTGACAAACAAGTTTCATTTGCCACTCAGAGAAATCTGGTTATTTCCAGCAAAATATAACTTCTTGCTTTCTAGGAGAAAGAAAAAGAATAGATCTCTAGCTGAGGAAATGCAATAATTTCCTGATTTTACTTCACTTTTTGTTCAGGCCTAGGTACAACTTCCCTATATACCAGAAAAAAATCAATATGAATCATTAAAATTGGAGCAAAAAATCATCCTTTAATTAGTTTTTACCTCCTGTTTGCTAGGGGTGGGAGTTTTCATACAGAGAATGTGCAGTGCTGAACAGGCTACAACCAGGAACAAAGAAATAGATTTTCAAACAAAAATGGTACTATATTTTCTTTGATACTCTTACTCAGGCTCTTATTATTTGTCATACATGAACACTCAAATGATATCTGTGTATTTTGTAAATATCCTGCAATTGAAGATTCTTATTATATGCAATTATACAATTCCAAAATTCCTGCTGAAATCTATGAGTTAGAGGATAATGGATGTGGATGTCTATCATACAGCACTGCAGGATGAAAGCTTCAGTGTTCAAAGGATTTAGTAGCTGAAGGGCTAAACCTGCCCTGAAATGGACACGGGGCCCAGAACAGGGTTTGAGTGGACCAGAGACATTGAAAACATACCCGAAGACTTAAACACCTTGAGACAAAACTACACCTCTGAATTTAACCTCAAAGTTTCACTTGAAGCAATCAGTCCTACTCTGCACATATCCTGTGGTGAACACCTGGGAGTTTTTATGACAACATAAATTGTCACAAAATACAGAAACAAGGGACAACATTATCTTAATGTGAATGGAAAACTGTGGATAGATAAACCAATACTTCCCTTCTTTTTGATTAGTGTCTCTTTCTTACTGAAGTCTCAGTCTTCCAAAATATACTGTGCAATGTGTTTTACCTATGCCAATTTTAATAAGGCAAAATTCTTTATTTTCCATGCAGAAAATACTTTTACTAGTCACTCTTGTATACACCTTCTCTATGAAGACTTACTGAATTACATAGTAAAACTTCAGTATTTCAGATATAAACATTGCATGTCGTGATTGCATAATCCATGATCATGCCATAAAACTGTTTTCTGAATAACAGCATATAGCCTCCTTTTGAATTTTCTTGGATAAAACATGTTTTAAAGATGTGTATAAATATCCACTGAGCACCCACAGACTTCTGTTTCATTGCTTCTGAATCCCAGCACCTAATCTTTCTTGTATGTCATGTACTATATTACAAGGAAATGAAATGCAATTCAGTAAATTATCCACTTCAAGTTG
Source organism: Platyrinchus mystaceus (assembly GCA_035041135.1). Classification (NCBI taxonomy): domain Eukaryota; kingdom Metazoa; phylum Chordata; class Aves; order Passeriformes; family Tyrannidae; genus Platyrinchus; species Platyrinchus mystaceus. The sequence continues at coordinate 106,449,124 of JAWWLV010000121.1, read as the reverse complement.
TGGCCATTTCAGTAGATAAAAAAGGGTCCTTTCTCTTCTATTTGTTTTAAATCCCACTGGGATGCTGGCTTTATATTTAGTCTTAGCTTGGGCTTTGCTGTGAATCTTCAAGAAGGATCCTCAAGTAGAGTTATAATGAGCAGAGATGTCTCGAACAAAAGTAATCTCTGACTCCTAACACAAACACTATTCATTGCACATCTAGTGGCAGCAGCAATGTATCTAATTCCTGGCAGCCGAGACTTTGATAACTAATAGGGGTGCATCTAACATTTTACTCTTGCTTTTAACAATTATCTAATCAGAACACTCCAGAAAAGGGATTGTCGTTAAACCAGGAAACAACAGCCTGCAATGTGTGAACAGCTGGAACCCAACTGAGCCATGCTACAGCATATCACCTTGGAGTTCAGGCTACTTATCAGAATATTAACACAGAGGATTTCCTTTTAATCTGTTTATTTTAAGACTCCAGAATTATTAGTGGTTGTTTGATCTACCAGTTAATACTAGTCAGTGTGAGACACACTGGGAGCACAGTGTCCATATGGGTCTACCAGAGCCCCTTGTCTTTGGCCCCTAATTCAAGTGTACACAGAACAGTATTTTTTCTGGTGGAAGTCGTTGATGCCAGGCACCTAATCCTCTGATTAAGTAATTCCACCAGTTCTGGTCTGATGTTCAAAAGAGTAGAAATTTCCTTTTGAATTAATCTACCCTTTCTTTAAACCAGCCTACTTTAACTGAGATGACCAAACAAAATATCCAGCATATAATTTTATGCCCCAAGATTTGGAAACTCTTTTTTTTTTCAGAAAAAAAAAAAAAAAAAGGTACCCATTGCATTCAGAATGGATCCCACTACAGAATAAATAATCCCTGGCCACTGCTAGCTTCTTGAAATAACGCACTGAGAAATACAACATTAACAAAATTGATTGGTATTCAGCTTCTCTGAGAATCAGGCTCTTAATCAGTTAAATGGTTAAATCATGATGCATAGCCACACACATTTTAAAGAAAAAAACAGACCACGCTGACTTTAAAAATATTTCTATCTACTTTCCCCCATCCATTTGACCTTGAAATTAAAGGCTTTTCTTTTTCCTGGCTTTACTCACCTGATGTATTTCAGACCAGCAATATTACTGAAGTCAATAGAAGCATTGATATGGGTAAGTGCTACTCAAGATGAGTAAGACTGGCACTATCAAGCCCTAAAATTGTTTGCTTACCAACAGCCTATGGAGAAAAAGATAATGGTTTACATTGAAAGGTGAACTAGGCTTGATATGAGAACTGTATATGCATCCTCTGATGGAAATGTTATTCTAGTCTACTTGTGGAATAGAAATAGCTGGCAGCAAGAAATTTTTGGTGGCTAATTACTGTTTGCTCATTTTAAAGAGAAAAGGGAAAATGTATCTTTAGAAAAGTATGATAAGTTCTCAGAAAACAGTAGCTCAAAATTAAATACTCTTACAAAGTTCACACCTGTAGTGTATTAATAATTAGTATTATAACTATTTAACCCCTAGGAGAGAAAAGTAATTTCCACTTTTAAACATTACCTGACTCTATCCTAACCCAGACATTTCTGACTAAGACTAAACAAAAGGATGGTATTGTATACATTAACCAAGGAATACTCATACATATATATCTGATTCTTCACTAGGAACACTGCTGCAAGTGGACTAGAAATTAACTTTTCATATTTGCTTCCCAGTGGAAGCTATGTAAAACAGAATAATAAATGATTGTCACTTTATTTCATAAAATAAAATTAATCTTAGAAAACAGAAAAGTCATGAACAATATTGCAGCAGTATTTCATGGTTCACTGGTTATTATCACTTGCCAACATTAAGGTCACAAAAGAACATTTCTCATTTGTTGCCTAGAGTATCTGTGACTATATTCCTATTGTCAAACCTAACCTTTCAGAGAACCACAGAGGGGGAAAAAGGAGAGGGGAAAAAACTATTTAGAAGTGTGCTTTCTTTTTCTGCAGTATGTGGAAAAAATAATAAGAAAATTAAAAGCTTCAAGCTGCTGGAGATAGGGCAGGTCATAAACTTTAAATATTTAGTCCCTGTTGTGAGTAAAGTATTAATAAATAAATTAGCAGCAACACCAGATGGATTCCCTAGAGTACAAAACCACAACTTCACAAACCATCACTGGCAGCCAAGCCTTCACATAATTTGAAGTTTTGCTAAAATGGGCAATATAGAGAATAAATTACTTTGGGGGGATAAGAGAACCAATTATTTCTTGGTCAGTGTTTTGAAAGTAGGCATTGCTATTGGTGTACAGAAATAATAAATATGATCTTTATGGTTCATACAGAACACAAATTCAGACACTCAGTTAAAGGAGGTGTTATACAGAATTCTGTCCTTCTGTGCCACTTGGGTGAGGGACTGAAATAAATTGCTTTTCTCAGTCTTATGCCTAATACAAAAGTATCCACTTCATTGCCTCATGACATTTATCACTAATTGGTCATATTAGGGTTTGGAAAGGAGATTCAGAACAGTGAAGAGCATGTAAGAGCTATGGATTTATTCCTACTTGTATTTATTCTAGAAAGACACTTTCAGCCTTTGTAAAAGGTTCTCAAATAGAGACATGACTAATGGCAACAGAATGCACTCAGTCTTGCAAAGCTTAGGAGCTACATAGGTGATACAATACACAAAGAGACTAAGTCTATTCCAGTAAAATTAAATTTTCTCTAGATCATTAGATAAGAAATAGCAAGAGTCAATATTATTAAGTTCTCCTGTCTTTCAGAACAAAATGTTTACACCCATGCAACTGTTTGAGAATGGTCCTCAACTCATGCTAACTCTCAAAATAAGACCACAAATTATTTGGTAGAGTGACAGGTGACACAAGCTTCCAGCATGCCAGAAACCTTTCCAGCTTTTTAACAGCATTCAGAAATGAACTGCAATGTCTGAGAAGGGTCCAGAACATTTTCCTTTACTAACACATTTGTAGCCAGTGTCCTCCAGACTTTCACTGCAGTCCTATGAAGATCTATGAAGGGTTTGGCTAAAGAAAAGTAAATACAAAACAAACCAACTCAGCCCATCTCCCAGTAGAAACTACGTCAAACTGAGGACAAATCATTCATGTTCTGTTTATTTAGGAAGAATAAGTAACTCTTTAAATATTAAAAGATCAGCTCTGGGTCTGTGATACTGGAACATTACACATTTGGTAGACTCCAGTATCTACTTCCCCACTGATTTGTGGGCAATTTATGAACATTGTTACCATTAACATCAATAGAAAATGCCCAAGTCAATCCCTCCAGTACATCATATCAAGGGCAAATTCCTATATCATTTGCCTTTGTTACTAATTCTAATACAAGCTGTGACTAGACCAGTACGCAGATTATACTACAGCTTGAGGAGTGGGAAAAAACCCCTGCATACTATAAACAGACTCCTTACTTTGGTTTTATTTATTATTTCAATAAGATACAAAATTCTCACCCAAAGTGACATCCTGACTGAGACTCAGTACTGGCAGGGTAAGGGAAAACAAACAATTAGGCTTGATCCTATAAGCTATTTTTTATTGTGGGGTCGTGAACTTTTTCCCCGACTAGCTTCATTCTAAAATAAAGTGACTGGCTTGGATATAAAAGTATTTGTGTTTTGACAGCTCTCCTGCTCTGTTTTTCAACCCGAGCATAATGGGTAAACAGCGATGAGTTGAAGTGTTTCCCATTAAGCATAGAGGGACTTCCTTTGCCAGTCTCAAGCAAGTGGTCATGGAACCCCCAAAGTATCCTCCTTGGCCAGAAATTGATTTTGAAAGCTAATTAAATCTTACATTAAGCCAAATTTTAAAACACCTTTTTTTCCAATATAATACTGCCGATGCAGAGCAAGTATTCAGGAAGGTCACATTATCAGCAAAGATAAATGTCTGTATTTTTACATTATGGTTTTTATGTTGAGGGATTGCCAAGCACTTTATAATTATTAACCTAAGATGACAAATGTCACCATCACTAGGATGAAGCATGATGTCTGGATGAACACCAAAGATGCATATCTCACTATCTTCCACACTCTTCGTGTTTTATTTTAAGCAACTTTCAGTTTTGGGAAATGCTAATAAATGAATAAATGTATTTATAGTACATTATAAATAAAATTTCTTAAGCCCACATGAATGAAGTACTACTTGTAGGATGACATCCTCCTGTAGCTACCTGGAAGTCTCTGCAGTTGAGCAAGAAGAGGAATAAACACTTTCCCATTTCACCAGAGAAAGCATATACATTCATACTTGACCTAGAATCTGTCTGGGAAACTTTTGTCCTGAACATGTCATTAAAGAATTAGAAATATGATTGATCTTTTTAATAAATAAAACAAAGGTCAGAGTATCTTCTTTCACTGTCATATTTCAGAAGCAGCTGTGAAGAAGACTAGCTCTGCTATGAATCCTAAACATGTTTATTGATAGATACATTAAGGTTCACAGGGGTTTCCATAAACTTGAACTGAGATCTGAGCGACTTCCAGGTACCAGAGTTGTATACAGACAGCATTTTGAGCAAACCACGGGAAACACACAGGTTTTGTTTGATTTCTGGACAAAAGGATTTTCATCAACATCAGTTAGTCTGAGATTTTTACAGAAACATAGAATGGACAAGGTTGAAAGGGACCACAGTGGGTCATCTGGTCCAACCTCTCTGCTCAAGCAGGGTCATCCTAGGACACATTGGACAGAATTGTGTCCAGGCTCTACACCTCTCTGGGCAATCTATGCCAGTGCAATGTCACCCACATACTAAAGAAGTTCTTCCTCATGTTCAGGTGGTGCTTCCTACGTATCATATTCTGCTGGTTGTCTCTTGTCCTATTGCTCAGCCCCACCAAGAGAATCCTGGCCCATCCTTCTGACACCCACACTTCAGATACTTTTACACATTGTGGAGTTCACCTCTCAGTTGCCTCTTCTCAAAGCTGAACAGGCCCAGCTTTCTCAGCCTTTCCTCATAAGAGAGATGATCCACTTTGCCCTCATCATATTTGTTGCCCTTCACTGGACCTCTCCAAAAGGTTCTTGTCTTTCTTGTACTGAGGAGCCCAGAACTGGACACAGCACTACAGATGCAGCTTCACCAGGGCTAAGGAGAGTGGCACGATCATCTCCCTGGACATTCTGGCAATGGTCTTCCTAACACATCCCAGGATGTCACCGGCCTTCCTGGCCACCAGGGCACACTGCTGGCTCATGGACAGCCTGTTGTCCAGCAGGACCCCTAGGTACTCTCCACAGAGCTACCTTCCAGCAAGTCAATCACCAATCTGTACTTGTGCATTTTGTATTTCTTTTAACTGAAAAAACAATGTGAATGTATTATCCTTCTCAAACTAAAAGGGAAGCAAAGTCCTTTAAGTGAAAAACCACAGAAGTTCACACAAAACTGATGAAAATTATTTAGAACCATCCAGAGTGAGATGATTACTAGATGATGATCGACTAAGAACTCAGTAACTGACAAAGAACTTAGTGTCAAATATTTAGGGACAGTAAGAATTTGCTTTTGTTGTGGTTTAGTATCATACCAGCAATGGTCTGGAAGGATTTTTCCCCTCCAACTGAATCTAGGCAGAAGGTGGGTCTGTTTCTTTTATTCCACCAGTAATAGAGTCATTCCTATTCTTACAAAGAATTATGTCAATAATGCATATTTCCTGACAAAAAAAAAATATTGATAAAAAGGTTTCTATAAATAATTAAAAGAAATCTGAAAAATTGGAGGCAATCACACAAAATATTGTCTGAAAGGTTGTAACTAAACCAGGTAAGTAAGGTCTGGAAGTGTGTTAAGTATTTCTATCAGGTCTCCCTCCATTTTTAGGCCATTCCTTACAGAATGCTGAGACTCACATGGACATCAACCCTACTCAGTGAATATATTTTATTAAATCATTTATAAAAAGCCTCCCCATGGACCACAGAGGATTAATAAATAAGTCTCAAGCAGGTAAAAAATCAAAGGAAGGCTGTTCAACTGACCAGGAAACAGGCTTAAAAAAAGAAGAGCATTTTGCCCCAGAGAGAAGATATTCCTCTTTTCTCTCTTCACAAGTTAAGGGAGTTATAATTCAACAAGTTCACAATAAATTATTAATTCTGTCTTGTAGCAGCAATTGATAAAACAGATGAAAAAAAATATAGCAAGAAATTCACTAATGGCTTCAAGCACTGTGTCCCTCTGTGAGTTTATACCCCCTTGTTTCACAACCTGTAGAACGCGCGTGTCCTCCCACCAAAGACACGTGTATTCACCCACCTCTTGACACTGCCTTTGCTGGGTTGATTGTTGTGGCAGGTTGGGGTCCCCAGGTGGAGCCCTCTGAGAGCAAAGGCTCTGAACTGGTGGGAGTAGGACCCAGCTCTACTTTCAGGGAGATAAACCATGTTTTTGAGTTGGTACAATGTTTTGAAAAGTAATGCTGTATTATCATAATGTAGTTGAAACTGCCTGGCTGGCAGGACAGACAGAGATATTCCTTTAGCCAGTCAGCATTAATGGCATCCACACTGTCTTTCTATGGTTTAGGAAAGAGTTTGGGTTTCACACACTGACATAGCAAAGATGTGGGGGAGGGTTTTACTATCTTATAGTTTTTATCACACATTCTTCTTCACACTCATACCCTCTCCCACAACACTGGCACCACTTGAGCAGCAAAAGGAAAGAGTTACTGAATGAGCTCTGACAGAATTGGTGAATATGTCATTCCCTTCATCTGTTGTCTACTGAGAGGACAGGAATGTATCAACATTCTCCTGTTAATAAACTCACAGTCCCCAAGACACTCATTATGAGAAGGGCTCTGTGGCATAAGACTGGGAGCTCCCTCTTCCTTTGTCCCACCTGCATCCAAAGCTGTCTTGCTATAACTTAAATTATTTATATTTATATATATATAATTTTTCTTATATATGTACTCATGGCCAATAAGTAGTTATATAACCATTAACTCCCTTTTGCCATCAGAAATATTTGACAAATAGAATTGAGACATTGGTTGGGTAGATCAGTTCTCCAGTGAAATGAACATTTTATTTCTTATGTACTCGGGTACTATCTCTTACTCTAATGCCTAGGATCAAACATTTCCAGATTTAGTGTCAGTAAGGAATTTCCCTTAGCTAAGGTTGGTTAGGACTCAGCAGAATAGGATACATGTACCCTGTAAGCTCATCTAGGTGTATTTTATACAATTGATTCCCTGCCATTGCAAGGGCCTCTGGCATTGTTGGTATTTCAGTTCCACTTGATCTTTACCTATGGCGCATCCATATTTATATCTGTGGAAAACTAAGTTCCTTACCTTATAACTGAGGTTACTGAGTGCAGTATAGGGACATATTTCCTGTCCTGTCTCTTATGGCTTTAAATTCCTTGTAAGATATAGTGAAACATTTCCATAACCCAAAACACTGTGTAATTTCTAAAGCAAAACCTTTCTACAGTTCATGTTTTGCCAATGAAGATACAAATTCATCCAACAGGAATATTTTTCCCAAATGTAGAATTCAGAAGATAGCACCAAGTGCATGGATTTCCTTCCACTACTATTTTCATACGTATTTCTCACACTCTCCATCATTTACTTCACTTGTTCTTTTTTTGCTCAATATACTAAATTGAGGGAAAAATACGGTTATTAGTCATCTGTTCGTAATAATGGAAACAACGTTATGAAAGGATACCCTTTCATTAATGCGTTTTCTGTCCATTCCTATTGCTCTGCTAATAATGTGGGAAAATCAACAAAGGTCAAAATTCATCCTGACCCTACAGCTCCTGGGTTAGCTTCAGACTCTCTATTATTCTACAACGAGAAGGGGAGAGGCTGTTTGAAAGTGCTGCATTTCTATAGCATAATTTTCCTTTTCTTCCAGTTATTCTGTGAATTTTGGAAAGTATTGCTCTACAGTTAAATATGCTTTGGACTGCATTTCTGAACAGCTTGCAGAGACTACCATATAATCTAATGAATGTTGTACTTGAAGGCTTAACCTCATTAATTGGCACTGTAATATCCTCCTGATCTCTTCTTTCCTGCTTCCCAAGAGAAGTGTCAACATTTAAAACTCAAGATTTGTCTGCTGATATTTTTAAAGGGATAAATAATTTAATTCATAAAACTGTGAAGTACCTATACAATCATAAATGTGATTATAACAGAGTTTCTCTCTGTAGAGTGAAGAACAAATCCCTATTTAGGATTTTCAGGACAACTCACAGTCTATTTCTCAGTTGGCAGTCTAAGTATTGTAATGTAGGACCGTGGAGAAACCTGAACTGGCTTGGATGTTAAGTTCAGTATGAACAGGGTAAGATATATCTTGTGAGCCTTCAGACAATATCTGTAAATGGAAAATTTCTGCCTAAGTTATGTATGATGACTTTTTATGATCAACACAGAAAAGTAGGCTTTTCTAGACCCCAATTCATCTGACTTCTTTTCGTTGTTTGTTCTAAGAAAGGATGAATGGAAGTGCCTTTTCCTCTCTGTAAAGAGAATCAGAGACAGACTCCCACTTTCTTCAGCTTCTCCACCAACATCCCAGACTGCATTCCACTGATGTAGACTCACATCCTCCTGTTCTGGATGAGACAATTGTTCTGAAAAAAGAAACAAAAAATCCCCCAGAAAACCACAACAAATCCACAAAAAAATCCAACCAACCAACCAAAGGAAAAAAAAAAAAAAAACCAGGCAAAAAACCCCTCCACCCAAACTTTACTATTTTTGATGTTATTCTGGTAGCAGAGGGAGGAATGAAAAAAAATCCGCAGTAAATCTTCTTGTCCAACAGGGTTTGTCATTCCATGTATGGCTAAAATGACAGGTGACTTTCTATGGATGCATCTAAGAGCATGAGAGAAAGATAATTTTTCATAATTTCTAGACACAAGCCAGGATTTGTCTGAAAATGTCAATAGCTCTTAGGCTGGTAATACTCACTGGTGTTGTGTTTCCTAGAAAAGATATGATTTGTATTTTAAGCTATTTAAAGGAAACCCCCAAACTTATTATTAAAGCTATTTCTGTTTCAGTCCTTAACATAATTTGTTTTTACTTAACAAAAAGTTTTGTAAAGAAAATGCAGTTGTATGCAATTCTTGCTCCTCTTCTGCTTCTGCTCATCCTGACTATCAATTTCTAAGCACCCCAAGCAATAAACCTCTTTCATCCCAGGAGGCCGTCTATTTAAAAATTAAAGTCTTTTAAAAAGCACAGTTCAATGCAGAAATATAATAATGTCCACTACTTATTCTTTTTAAAAACTAGGTTATAAATTACTGAAGAACGAAAACCAGTATACAGAATTCAATTGAATAAATAAATTATATCTATGTTATTATAAAAATAAATGCCCTTCATAGTACAGTATCAAAATATAAGGAAACAGCAATAGTGAATGGCAGGGTGTTATCCCAGGAATGAACCCTGCTTGATCAATCTAACACCACGTTGTAACATTTCTGCTTTCTTGATACATTCTTATGACCTACAAAGATCTTGGAAATATAGACTCTTTTCAACTTTGCCACTGCCCACAAAGAAATCTAGTATCAGAAAAGGATGGGGCATCTTATCAGAACATTTCAGCCTGAAAAATATAAAAGAAAAAGGTTGCTTGACTTTATGGACAAAGGAAAAAAAATTCCTTGCAAAAGAGGCAACTTTTTGCTTACAACCATGTCCTTCAAATCTCCAAAGTAAAAATCAATACAGTAGATGGCTTCTCATGATATCTCAGGGGGAAAAAAAAAAAGTATTTTTCAAGAAATTGAGGTAACATGAAATCAAAGACACATTTATGAAAAGCAAGAAGAATTAAGAGTCTAAGAGTCTACAGTTAGTAGTTAAGCTTTAATTCACTGCAACTCTTCCTAATGAACTGACAATTAATTATTCTATTGGCTGTTCAAAAGCTTTGGCATATTACTGTGCTGTAGGAAATACATTCTAATTTACAGTGTTATAGCCCAGCAACAATATTGAATATGATTACTCCATCTTACCCTTCTCATACACAAACTAAAAGGCAACATACACTTTTAGCAAACATCCACAATAATCCAGTCACCCCACCTCTGTTATGGTCCTGCACAACATAACCATTACATTTAATTCTAAATGTAAAAGATTGTTCCTGGTTTTAAAATAGACATCATAGTTATGGGTTGGGTAGTTGGAAGGTCCTTTTATATCCTCCAAGTGTGCATCCCACAGTGACTGCTGTGTAATCTTGAATAGCACAGGATGGTCCATCAGTCTTAAAAGGCAGACCAGAAACTTGCAAAATGTATTATCCAGAGGACTTCAAAAATCTGGTTTTGAAGTGATTAGGAAAAAAAAAAAAAAAAGAGAGAAATACATATTTTTATAAGATGCATATTGTAGAAAGTAAAAAAAAAAAAAAAAAGGCAATAGGAATTAAGGTCTTGGTTCCTATTTCTCTTTTTTCATGCAATTTCTTTTCAGGCTCTGATACATTCTACTCATTGTTGCTTCCATATATAGAAAGACAGAAGTGTACTCTCTACTTGCTGTTATTTTCATATCCCTTTCCTCTACAGACAGATCTCCATCTGTTGCTGACAATCCACTGAATACCCACCTTTTCCCTAAACCAACATCTTTAATATATAAGCAATCCTTTTCATCCCGGGTGCAAGCACGAATGGGAACAAACCCTACCAGCCTAATGAGAGTCACAGAGAGATTTCCCTCCTGATAGTGCATTCAGTATATCCCAGACTGAAAGTTAATTAACTCCATACTAAAATCCATATATATCGACTCACAGAGGGTATGCTTTGATTTTACCTCTTTCAATCAGTCCAGATGCTATCATAAGGAAAACCCGCTGTACTCAAAGTATATCATTCTTATATACAGAATCTTTACTCCTCTAAAGGGTCTAAGCCTTCAGAAGTTGGTTAAATGGCCAAAGAGTTTGCATACAGAGTAATCAATACTGACAACATGAAGAAATGTTCTTCCATAGCCTTGTACAAAGAACACTTCCAAAGTATAAAAAAGGAGACAAAGTTCTATGTGATCCCTGAAGATGATATATATCTAAAAGCACATACTCAGAATTGTTGTAGATTATCCAGATACATACCCCAATGATATAATTTCCCATATTTCCACAAGAATATCTTCACCTTAAATGTGTCCCTAAACTAGAAACAACTTCTTGTGGGTTGTCTGCCTTCTGACAGTCTCTGAAGTTCAGCATGGAATTTCCCAAAATCACCTTTTGATCACCTCCACAAATATACTCTCTATGAAAGACAACTAATCATTTCTTAAGTACATTTTTTTATTCAATTTTGGTTAGTTCTATGGTTTTATTTTAAGTTTAACCTTGTCAATTTCCACAAAAGTCTGTATTTCTCTTGGAGATAACTGAATGAAGAAGAACATCAGTCCTCCTTTAAAGAAAAAAAATAAGTCTGGACTCAGTGATGAAAACTGTAAAACTCATAGGCTCAGAAATTCTTCCCAACATTACAAAATGAGAACTGAATTAAAAAGTCTCTGGATTTTGAAAAAATTGGCCAGGTTGGATGGGGATCTGAGCAAACAGGTCTAGCGGAAGGTGCCTCTGTCCACGACTGTAGGGTTGGAACTGGAAGATCTTTAAGGTCCATTTCAACCCAACCTGTTCTATGATAGGATGAACCACATTTGGCAAATTCACTACATATTCCACATCATTTTTTCAACTAGCAAAAAGTTATTCCTTTTTATAAGTGGTATCAGACCCTGTAACCACCCAGGTTTTGTTGTCAGTTTTGCAGGACCCTGGAAGTATGAGTCCTTAATGAACTGGCATTTAAATATAAATTGCCATATTTCTAGCATTCCAGATATTTGCTTGCACGTGCACCCTATGTGAGATGGGGATAGAAATCTTATCCAAGTTCTATATGAAAGCACACCTATAACTGATCAGCTCTGCCCTTACCCTGAGGGAGAGATAAAGATCAGTAAAAGGACACATTTTGAGACATTCTTGCCACACACAATGATAGTGATAGGTTCTGAAACACAAAGCAAATCAATATGCAATATACCAGTGTTCTCCAGCAGCTGCATCTTTTCAATGTGTCAAAGGTTTAAAAGCTATGGCATGGCATAACCATCCATTAAAGACTTTTCCCAAGCATGAAAATATACAGTGGGTGGTCAGAGGATAGCCTATAAAATCTTATTCTGTTCATAAGCATTAACTTTTTTTGTGTGTATGTATTTCCAAGTGTCTTTGAAACTTTGATTGTCCTTTTTTCTAAGTGACTGATTAAGAACCGTTATAAACATCTGCATGTACACGTGCTCTCCTCAATGCTGAAGGACAAAAAGATGGGCTGTTGTCATTGCATTATCATGCAATTGCTGTGCATCTTTCTTTAGCCTTGTAATGCAGGGGGTCAGATAAAACAGCCAGGAAGGTCCCTTTTAATTGGAAAATCCATTAAATAGACAGAGAGGAGTGTGAAATGTATACTATGAAAAATACAAGCATTAACCTAATTTTTGCTTCAAGATCATATGCTGGAAAATATTTAACAGAAATAAACAGAGCTCAAGGCAAGGGTCAAGCAGCAGAGAGCTGAACAGATAGCGTACCATTAATATAAAAGATATTCTCAGCATATGACTGAGAATAATTCTGTGGATGCTCTGCAAAGACACACGTACAAAAGGCTTCTAAACGAAACCAATGAAGCAGGAGTTCTGAGAGTTTAGCAGCCCACTGGCATGGTGTAGCTAGAAGAGGAAAAAAAACACCCACTAGGGGAAAAAAGTAATAAACTCTTGCTACCCATGGGCAGACTCCACAGCAGTTGAATAAGACAAATAGAAGAAAGTATCCACTACTGCCCAGAGGGAAATGTAATGACCCAAGATATGACCTGCCAGAGAGAGAGCCCTGTGGAATAAGACAGAAGTAGAAATCTGGGAAGTTATGTGAAACTAAAATAGGGTCTGAATTAAGTCCAAGTCAGCAAAGCGCTGATTGAATGGAGAGAAAATTTTGATAAAGCATTGCTGCTCCCTTCCCCCACTTGAAGATAAGTTATTGCTCTGGCTACTCAAACCCAAATATAACATATGTAATGGGAAATATATTGTGACTGAATTGTCACACCAGTATTGTTTATACAAGAAAAAGGGTAAGTGTGGGAGTCTCAGAACAGAGACTGAGAGTGGCCCAGCTGTAGCATCCATGTACTACTAACACAGAGACACCAGGGCTGGTTTTAAGTCTGAGACAGTATTTTTTTGTTCTCTCTGTAGTACAAGCCCTTAAACTTCATAAAGACTGTAAAACTTTACTGTCCTTGCTGAAACAAATCTCTGCTGTGAGAAAGTCATTGCTTGCAAAAAGTCTGACTTAAGAATTGCCTTGTTTTTGCTTGGTTGGTGGTTTTTTTTGGTTTGTGGTGGTTTTTTGACATTTTTTTGGTATTGAATATCGATATCAGCAAATACAGGCATGGGATCTTTCAAGGATAGAAAAGATTTTCCAGTGTATAAGATCCTTGTACATCTCCAGCTAGAGTTCTTCTCTAGTAGCAGACAAGCAGTACAGAAAATATTTGAGTTATAGAATAGAAAAACAGTGATTCTCCTATTTTTAAAGGTCTCCTGGATTTATTTATTTTCTTAAAATAATAGAGCTCATTTTTCATCGTCCAAGGTAATTAAGCTAAGCATCAGAGTGCACTCATTCTCTACTGCTCTTCCTTTTTTCTTTCTGGCAGTCTTTACCTATTTGACATGAGCAATTAACATTATTCCTTTGAAAGAAAGTATCCGGCTCAAATTTGCCAGCACAGTCTCACATCCTACTCCATTTAATCAGATTGAAAAAGTGAACTTTTCATGGAATGCTAACATGAAACATGTTGACCAATCCTTTCTCTTCCCCTTGAATTGCTGAAATATTTGTTGACTGTGACCTAAATCTGTCAATAGTTTAGCTGCCTTGAAGTCATATTTTCTAGTAAAGAAACTTTGTCTGGAAAAGGGGAAAATTCTCCCCATTCTATGTGTCGTGGGTTTGCTCTGGGCCAATTTTCCTCACTCTCCACACAGTTGCTATAAGTTGAGAGAAGGTTTATGCAGACAAAAGAGATTTGATGTGGGGGGAATAATATTAGGATTTATTACTAACAAGATAAAAACTAAAGAATTATATATACAACAATTCTAACTAGGCAAAAGTGTTACATATTTACAGAAGTACCACTCCCCCCTTTGATAAGTTCAGAAGGAGAAGCAGTCACTTTTCCAGTTTCAGAGCTACAGGTCTTCCAAACATTTCTGCAGCATTTGAAAGTTCTTCTTCTATTATCTCTAGGATGATAGCTCCAATTCATTGCCACTGGAACTGTCTCTCTTTCTCTTCTATGTCGAACTCAGGGCTGGGCCTACTGTGTTAGGACCAAAGGCTGGGGGTTACCCGGGCCCTGTGGGATCCTCCATGGGCTGCAAGGGGATGCTTGCTTTACCATGGTCTTCCCACAGTGTCACAGTGGATGATGGTTTTTGAGTCCACCCCTGTTTCCTGTGGGGTCTCTCCCTCAGGCAACAGTTCTTCCATTCTCTGCTGTCCCTTAGGGTCACAAATTCAGCTGCACCAGCATGGATCTCTCACTAAGATCACAAGATCCTACCCGGGCCAACTTGCTCTAGCGTAGGTCTTTCTGTCCATGGGCCACACGTCTCCGGCAGGACTGTTTCATCTTAGGCCTCCCATGGAGTCACATCTTCTCCAGGTACTCCTCTGCTCTGGCGTGAGCTCTTTCATGAGCTGCAGAGAGATCTCCTCACTCAGTAATCTTCTACAGATGGCAGGGATTTTAGTTTTCAGTCTTTTCCTTGCTGAAGGGAGAGAAGGAATTGTCCTCCCCGCTTCAAGCTTCTCTTCTCTCTCCTGCAGCTGCCAGCTTCGACCTTGGAAGCTGTGTTATCTTTCTGCCTGGAATTCTTTCAGCAGCAGTGTTGCCCAGGCAGTCTTTCATTAGAGTTTTTCCTCTACTCTGTTACATATCTCGGCCAGGGGGCTTCAGTGAGACACCTGCCCCTGGCCCACGGCTGGGGGAGGAGGGAGGCCTGGCCCCACTTGGGGCCTGCTGCCTTCCCCTACATGGCTCCTAATTTCTCTTCTGCACAACAACCTTCTCTCCCGTTTTCTTAAATATGTAATTGGCAGAGGCGTTGGTTTTGCTTGGTTTGATTGGTTTTGCTCCGGAAATCCACCTGGCAAAACTATTTTCAGCCCCGGGGTGGGGCTGGTCGGCAAACCTACGACACTGTGTTATGAGCGGAAGATTTTAATTCACCACCTCAGTGAACCTCCTTTGTATCATTCCTTCTTTATTTTTTCATCACTGGTATTCTTATTGATCTCCATTATGCATATAACAAATTCTTAAAAATAGACATGCAGATATCAAGATGTTTACCCAAAAGATGGGGAAAGGCATGAAAAAGTGAGTATTTATTGGCTCTTTTTCTTGCATCTGTGATAACAGCAGGAGACATTTCTCTTCTGAATCAAGAATTATAAACTTGGCCCAAAATACTCAAGTTTTTAAGCAAGAAAACAAAAATCGGATTGAAAGATAGTTGTTTATTCTTTTACTTTTTTTTTTAATCCTCAATAGTCCTGTAGGTATCTTATCAGAAGTTTCTGCCTTCAGTTTCTGCCTTCACTGGAGATCTGTAACTATTTGTTCTTGCACTGATGTTATCCTCTGCCTTAAACAATTATTTCCCTTCCCCATTGCTTTTTCTCCTGAGTTTGCTTGTAAGAATCAATTATGTCCCTTTTCAGGCTTTTGTTTTAAGAGCCTAACCAAGCTGTGCTCTCTTGAACACTTCCATACTGCCTTCTGTTGCAATGAAGTGTAGTCCAGAGATCTCTGAGATAGAAAATACATATGCTAGTCTGCCTGCATGATTCACTGCCACATCCCATGGAATCACAAGTTTAGAACTCAAATTAATATAGTTTCTCTTGTGCAGTACTACATTCTTGCTAATAATTTGCTTGCTTCTGCCTTCTAATCTTCCTGTCTTCCTTCTCTGCCCTGAGTGATCAATTTTCTCACACATTTCTTTATTGCCTTTGCATTTTCTCACCCCTCAGTAATGTTCATCTCCCACTGAAAAGAATCAGTGGATTAGTGTTTGAATATGATCAGTGGAGGAACACAGAGTGCAACAGAAAAGAGAAATGCTCTAGTCTTAAAAGAGATCAATTGACAAAGGTGGTGCCCAAAAGGCAGAACAGAGTTAAGACAGATGATGTGA
Organism: Platyrinchus mystaceus; assembly: GCA_035041135.1. Lineage (NCBI taxonomy): Eukaryota > Metazoa > Chordata > Aves > Passeriformes > Tyrannidae > Platyrinchus > Platyrinchus mystaceus. The sequence goes on along the minus strand of JAWWLV010000121.1, from coordinate 106,432,712 downwards.
ATCATTTTGGATTTATTGGGCTGATAATGAAAGACACTGAATGCTCATCACATCTACTCAGCTCAATAAAAGTTGAGAACAGCTTCTGTTAAGAACTGGAGGGAAGAAGAGGAGGCAAAGGGATATAAAACAAGTAATTAAGACACTGTGAGAAGGCATGATGAAGTCAGATTAGAAATAGAAGGGATTTTAGGAATGGCTGCCCAGTTCATTAGTAGCCAAAACAATGTTTTCCCTTGTAGCACATATTGTACAGATTCTAAAATCAAGTTCTTAACATGGACCATAAAATATCCTTGCATGGTGGAGAATGGGCAATCCCATATTTCTGGTTCTCTTTCAGGGAACAGTTGCCTAACTGCAAAGAAAAAAAAAGTAAAAAGCCTTCAACTAAGATAACAATGCCTGTTCTAAATATCAGACTGACTGCTCTGAAACTGGTTTGTACTGAAAAAAAAGGGTGGTTTGTGAGGAACAGGGGAGGAGGAAAGAAGTCACATAATTCTCCTAAAGACAGATGGAAAACTCTGCTGAGCACCATCATAGTGGACACCTGCTGTGCTCTGAGTGGTGGGTGATAAATAATGTGCAGATATACAATGGTGGGTTGGGCACTTTAGAGCTCTTTTACTTCTCATTTCTGCATATCACAGACTTGAGTTGTGGCAGTTCCTGTCTACAGAGATCATTAAATGTGTGTTCATTCCTTATAGTAGTCAGGTTTGAAAAGATCCTCTCAATGAAAAAAGGAGCATCTCGAAAATTTTCCTGAAGACTGTTAAGGTGGGAGTCAATCTACTTTGGTTCATGCCATGGAAATCAAGGCAATTTTTCTCAAAACACGGGAAGGTGAAATATGATGGCTTGGAGTTAAGGGTTATCTTTTTAGTATGAAAAATAGACAGTCATAGGGTTAGAGGTGAAATATGCAAGTACCTCAATCTAACTGACATACTCCTATAAATAAATTTGATTTTAATGGGAATTTTCCCTGGCTAACAAATGACTGAGGAGTACTTCATAAAGCCCAAAGGTAGTATTTCAAGGACACTTTTTTCTTCCTGAAGGGGATTGCACTATATAATATCTGCATGTAGCAGTTATGAAATATACATAACTAGGAAGGGAGAGAGATAATCAAATAGTGAAATAAGTGCATTTGCATATCTGGAAATCATGTCAGTCCCCATTTTTGTACATATTCCCACAAGTGAAGAATTACACCCACAGTTACACATGCTAAATTCACAAATCATGTTTCAGAAGTGACTTTGAAAACTTTACAAAATTCCCTTACTAGAAAACATGCTCAAATACTCAAGATGGTGTGGGGGAATTAAAATAAAAAAAAAAAAAGTGAGAAGAAGAAAAGAAGAAAAATGAACAGGAATCTGTGTAAATATCACTGTGCTGATTTAGGGGTTTGGATCTCTCTATGAAAAAGCTTAGAAAAAGCTGTTTAAAAAAATTAAAAAAACTAAACCCAAACAAAACCAGTGGCAGATCAGAAACACTCTATGTCTTCACAGGTGTGAAGAGTTTAATAGACAAGAAAAAATACTAAGTTTAGATTTGGGTGGGCATGGTTTTTAGGGAAAGAAAGAAAAGGACTGTCCAACTAAGCCTAGATAAAGGAAAAGATGTTTGTTATCATGGGGCATTACTGTCACAGCTTTACAAAGCAGAAATGCTTAGATGGGAATGAGGAGGTGAACCCAGTTGGTGGTCAGTTACCAGTGCCATACTCAGGGCCAGTGCTGGGGCTGACATTGTTTCATACCTTCATCAGTGACTGGGGCAATGGAGCAAGTTTCAGTCCTCTGAAAATTGGGAGGAGGGGTGGATGTGCTGCTCTTCAGATGGACTTTTGGCAGGCATGGTACAAAATGAAATTCAAATTCCAGAATTTGAGAGAGAGCCCCACCACGCAGATGTGCAGACAGGGGCTGGCTGCAGAGAGAGCAGCTGGGAAGAGGTGGAAAGGTTTTAGCAGCATAACAAACCACCATGGCAAGACTTTTCCTTTCCATAAACTTTCATTTCTCCCTTTTTGCCACTTGCTGATATAATATTGAGAAAATAAAAAATTAAAAAGTGGAAATTGAAGGGTTAATATACTTGAATATGACAGAGAGCCCTGCCATGTGTTTTGAAAGCCATTTGACAACACAGAGCAGGAGGTGTGATGCCCCGTAGTTCAGAGGGTACATTGTTTACCATGAAATGCCGGATTTGCATATGGTAAGTACTTTCTTTTATTAAAAAGCAATGCAAATAGTCACACAAACTCCTCTGTAAATAGCAAAGGAGAACACTTAGCCACCCCAACTGAGGAATTACACCAACCTAAATGGCAGCAGAATCTGGCCTAGGCATTGAAAAAATGCTCGACTTATCTCTGAGAAACTTAAGTAATTTTTCTTTCCTCTATTTGGTGGCAGCTTTGCTCCTTTATCACCTGTACAAAATCAGGAAGAGGTCAGACCCTCCTGCACATGAGAAAAAAACCCTCTTATTTAAAAATAAGATTTCAGTCTAGTGTGGGTTATGAACCTCTACTGGCAAACAAAGCTCACAGAAACCCTTATAACCTATAGGATACACAGTTTATCTTTGCTCTGATTAGATCTTCCATACATTTTAATCTCTCCCTTTTCTTTACACACTTTATAATAACACTCTCTTCAAGCAAACACTCTTTAATCTTATAATTTGAAAAGTAATTCCATTTCAGCTGTCTTTTTGGCAAGTGACCTTTTCTTCTTCTTTTGCTACAGGTAAGAAAAAAAAAATCCTGTCTTTCTGATTTTTATCCTCGACATTCTGTACCTCAGAACTGTTCATCCACTGAGGTTTTTGTCAGCAATAATATTTCTCATTCTGAATTTCTTGGTGAACAAACCTTAGAAAATGTTCCTTCCTGAAAGCCATTTGATTAATTTGTCTAAATGCATTTCTTTACTAAACCGGTTGATTGTTTGAAAATGTCAGGGTCTGGGAGCAGATCTGAGAGCTATCCTGGCAAACACTATCGACCAGATTAAAAACAAAGTGTAGAGACATGACAGTGAGGTGGACCAATCACTGGCCTGCCATCTGTCATGGATGGATTAAAACAGTCTTCCTGTACTGATATTCTAGGAGATACTAATTCCAGTCCAAATACATGGATTGCCTCATTCAGAAGAAGATTTACTCAGAGGAAAGTTTTTTCTGGGTGGTTGAAAGTCATCTGTCATCTCACTAAAACAAACTGCACATCCTGACCACAAGAAAGCTCACATGTCCTGTGTACTATTTTTCAACTATTATATTTAATTATTTGAGGGAATCATTACAAAAGATTCGTGTACATCTTGAGCGGACTAAAGATAAAATAGCTAAGAGCTGTAAACCACTGGTTTAATCTTAATAGTGTTTTTACCAGTAAAATGGCCATCGATCATACAGAGCCTGAGGGATTTTCCCACAGAGAAGAAGTTAACAAAGGAAGATTTCTCTGTCAGTTATAGCAGCATGAATCCAATTTAACTCCACTGGTCTCACATACATCCACTCCAGACCAAAGCAGTGTTATCACTACATAAACAAAATCTCAGTCACTTCACCCCAGAAATTAAGCTGCCTCCATTATTTGATGGGGCTTTTAGATGGAGGCTTAGGCTGTGATGAATAACTTTTTGGGACTGATAGCTCTCTCACTTAAACACAGAAAAAAATCAAACACTTTATTTAGACTAGATGAGATTGATACTATTTGTAATCTTTGTCCACAGCCTGGATGATGGGACACCCTCAGCAAGTTATGGATGACATCAAACTGGAGGGGTGATCAATATAACGGAGGCTGTCAGTCAGCAGGACATGGATAGGCTGAAGAAAAGGCCTCACGAGAACTTCAAATGCTGTGTTCTTCCTGGGTGTCTCATTATGAGAAAGATGGGTGAAAGTTTAGCGGTGGACACCAAGCTGGCCAAGGAACTGGAGCACATGGAGTCCCAAAAGAAGATGAGAGAGGTGGGTCTGTTCAGCCTGAATAAGAGAAGGTTCAGAGGCGAGCTTAGTGCTGTTTACATCTACCCAGTTGAAACACACAGAAAGGTAGAGACAGTCTTCTCAGGGGTGCACAGCAGTGGAGGGAGAGGCAACAGAGACAAGTGAATACATGGAAAATTCTTATTAAACACAGGGGGGTGTAGGGGAGAATTCCATGAAGGTGGTCACACATTAACAGAGAGGTTGGGGTATCTTTAACTTTGTTGGTGTTTGAGTACCAACTACTTAAAGATTTGTACAACCTGCTATGAGCTCTGTGAAGAAGTTTGGTCTAAATGACCTCAGGAGTTTGCTTCCCATGATGCTATAGCTGATATTTGGATGGCTAACGTTAGTTCATGTGAATGCTACCTGAACAATTCTTCACAGAAATAAAACTTCTCAGCAATGGTATCAAGGAACTAAAATTTAAATTTCCTGGATAAATCTTGCTTTTGCAACATAAGGCTCTTCAAGTAAGTCACATTATTATTTTTAGGTTATTGACATCCTTCTACAGAAGATTTGTCAGATTACACAGAACTGGCAAACGTGATATCACTGGACAACAATAACTACAATGGTACAGTATGCTTTCATGTTTCATTTACTTCAGTTCTTTGAATTTAAGCTTCCCAGTAAATATACCTATCAGGGAAAAGTGCTTACAAAATTTAGGAATGTCCATGGATCTCTTTCCACTTTGTATCTTGGCTATAGTTTGAACTTGCATATTTAAGTCTGGAAATTCCTTGTTTTGATCTCTGTTCTGTGCAATATAACAAAATAGATTTTTCCTCACACATTTTTCATTTTGGAAACAATTATAAATGTATCTTTATTTAAAGGAGCTTTATTAAATTATATTCAAAAAGTTGGTGTAGATACAACAAAAGAAGTCAGTATCCAGCATACAAAACCTCTTTGTATTAGGCTGAAGACTAGGAGAGTAGAGGGAAAAGCACTGATTAGATTTGTGGGTTGATGCCTTAAAAAAAATTGAAGAAAAGATCATTCTGTCACAGAATGACATCTCTTTCCTATTTTCCTTTGCCAGCCAGCAGAGCTAGGGGCATGTAAGAAGAGAAAGCTGAGCTCTAAAAACAAATAATTCCAAATGTATATTGTCAGCTGCTGCCCACAATATAAATAACCTAATTTGCCCTGTACGCAAGCCTACAAGTAAATTATTCTAACAGCACTTCAGAAAAGATGAATTTTCAATTGTGGCTGCATTATTTGCAGTTTGTGAACAACACTTAAATGGGTAGGTTTTTTTCAGTTCGTTCTCTAATTAATCTAAAGACTTAATGAATGCCATGGAAAATGCTTTGACTGACTGAGATGGTTTCTTAGTTTGCCCTAATGTGGAAGAAGGGAATAATGGTTGCCCTGTTGCAGAGCGAAGCCAGGGTAAGGGTATTCGATAATCTTCCTACACCAAAATTCCTCTGCAGCCATCCAGGAGAGAAAGCTTCAGCATGTCATATGTTACACAGTGCCTCAGCAGACAAACCCATTTTAACTGTGCCTCCACCCTCCTTCTTTCTTTATTCCTTGCCTGTGCTTTAACCAATATGGGCTATAGCCATACAAGTAATTTCAACAGCAGCAGCGGCAGTGCCTTGATATTGAGGCAAGCTGGCATAGTTTGGCTATGCTTGTGTGACACCCTCAGGCACCTGGGTGGCTTTGTCCATAGGTCCTTTTGGGGAGAACCCCTACTTCTGGATGGTTTGTTTATTAACTCTTTGGAAAAATGTACCAGGAAATCTTTAAACAAATTCAAATAGTAAAATTATAATGCCCAGGCCACAGGCCCAGCACTATTCAATTTACTGCAACTTCAAGGAAAAAAAAAAAAATTACAAATCTTCTTTCTTTACTGCCTGACAAATTCTTCAGCTAACTTAGCATGTCTTTACATCAGCAGGCACAGCAATCCAAAGGAGAGGTTTACAGAAGGAAAGAGCTGGTGCTATGTCATCCTCACTATAGTCATATTGGAGGGTCTGCTCTAGTAGTAGTCAATTAGTGGTTGGGCATTAGCTGTACATCTCTTGGGTTAGTTCCATCACAAACAAATCCTATTTGAGGGCTCCAAAACTTCTTCTCAATGTGAAGCAAAGTATAATAAACAAGCACTTGCTCCAGTGGTGGACGATCCATCTGAACTAAACTGCTAATGTACATGTATCCCTACAGGGCATGCAAAAGATTAAAAAAAAAAAAACAACAACTTTGAATCATCATAATGAGGAAAGGAAACGTGTGAGGTTCAGTGAAAGACCTCAGTAAAAGTGTGAAGCATTTGTGTCTGGAAGAATATCTGCGTATTAATGTGAAAGCAGCATGACAGCCCTCAGGAGTCAGTGGTGATGGTGGGCTTATGACATCTATTGAAACTGCATCAACATAATCACTCACTTCTAATTTTAAAGTAGGGACAGACAGATTCCCGACTTTCAAAGGGGGACATTATCTGTTTTTAAGCTGTGACTCCTGGACCGTACACTACTCTCCAGTGGACTTTCTTAATTATTTTGCATTCCTTTGCAAACCACTTCTCTGATTGTCTTTTGTGATAAAGGACTTCCACTCCGAATAATAAAACTACTTCCTTAAGGTGACATTTCATATAGTAAAAATCTATGGAGTTTTGGTTTTTGCATTATTTCCACTAATAATAATAAAGATTACCACCACTGTGATAGCTAATTATCCAAGTTCAAATGAGACCGAGATTGACAAACGAAGTGGTCTAGCTTTTTTTTCCCAGTTCTTTTGAGAAACATCCTTGAAATTAGTGGATTTTTTCCTCCTGAAAAATAGCTAGATTCTTGAAGTAGTGGCAACTTCTTACTAGTATAAAGACTAAATTAATTTCATAATGTAAACTTACACTAGGGAAAATGCCACTTATGCTTGAGGCAGTGTGATACAGCCACATCCTCCCCTGCAAGGGATTCTTGAAACAGCAGTTTGCAAGTAATTGGTGGGAGCTGTGTACGTGTTGACTGAGTCACTGTACTAGGTGATTAAAGTTCCAGGTAATAGCAAGATTCATTTTTCACAGATATGTGATTCATTAGTACTTCATAAAGGGAGTTGGAAAAAAAAATCACAAGAAATTAGATTTTTAAAAGTATCAAAGAGTATGTATAGGTAGGCTGTAAGTGCGTGTCTTCCTGCTATCAAGCATACTCTATGCATCTATGTAAGTGGTACTAAAGTGGAATTTAAGAAACAAACATTAAAAACTCACTTTGTCATAAGAGAACCATAGGGATACATTGAAAAAAAAAAAAAAAAAAAAAAAAAAAAAAAAAAAAAGAGGTGCAGCTGGACAGAAGAAAAAACTTCTTTCCCAGCAGGACAGTCCAACATTGGAGCAGGTTGTCCACAAGAGATGTGTAGTTTCCACCCTTGGAGGGAAGACCCAGTCCTTGTCTTATTTCACTGCTGACCCTGCTCTAAGAAGTAGCTTGAACTAGAGACCTCTTGAGTTCCCCTGCCAGGAGTGAGGCTTTGATATTTAGGATATCTGGCATACTCCTATTTCATCATTTCTCACTCATGATGTCAGTGCTTAATGGATCATACCACCTCCTTCTGACCACAGGGTGTGCATGTGAGTGCATCTATACATACATTGTTGCACATGTGGAAGGAGGAAAAGAACATGCCAACAAAAGGGGGTAGAACACCTTGTTATTTCTTGTCACAAAAGAAAGATTTTCCATAACAGAAATTTTCAGTTAATGTGGACAAGGTGCGGGGAACACTGAGAAGTTATTTCCTGTTTGAAAGCTGTTTGTTATAATTTACATGCTACATTTAATGGCCATACTGCAATGATGTATATTTACATAATAGTATTCAATACTATTCGCTTAGCTGACAAAAAGATAAATGAATGATCATTTTTATATCTTAAAAGCTTTTCTAGCAAGTAGGTTGATTAAGCCATTTGAAAAAAAAAAAAGAATCTATTTTCTTTGCTAATTTCTTAGATAGCTTTGATAACTCCTTTTTTTCTCCCTTAAGGACCTTTCAGAGGTGAAACCAAAGAAATGGTCACACTGATCATTTTAGATGGTCCACAACAACAGGATAATAAAAGTATTATGATCAGCATGACCTGCTCTGAAAGAAGAAGTCACACTCTGCCCAGCTCTGACCCTGTTATTCTGCTTTGTGACAATGCAGGAGGAGTTATTAGATTTCAGATAGCCTCAAGATCTCTTATTGATTGCAAAGGCAAGTTCCTCTTCTTATTGACCAGTTTCACTTTGTGTGACATAAACTTCCCTATTTGTGCTTTCTGTGGATGAGAATTTATATAGGTTGCCTATTTCATTGTTCTGATGAAACTGGCTCAGAAAAAAAATAAATCTATGTCTACAGATATAGGAGTAATGAGCTATCAAGCACGTATTTCACTGTAGTTTAACTGTCTTTCATTTATAACCCTAAGAACCCATCACAAGGACATTTTATGCTCCCTCACCTCCCTTTTTTAAATGAAGTTCCCACTTTGCAGGACTCACTTTTCAGAATTCTTACATTTTGAGTCTTTTTAAGCATTTCTCAGATAATTATGTGAAGTGGAATTAATCTAAAAGTTACATGCCTTATCTAGGCTAGTCATCTAAGGTTTCTCTCCTGACACTGGTGAGAGACTGGCACCTCCAAAGGGCAATTTTCATACCATCCAAAAATAAGTGTATGAAAGACTATAAAAGGCATAAAATTAATTCTAACAGTAATGTTGAATTTTGAGCTTGGATACAATTTCTACTGAATTCGTATCATATCTATACCCTACATGAACTCCATCTATTGCTTCATGTGTTAATTATTCTCATCTGTATTAAATATTCTGTATAACAGTTCTGAAAATGATTAGGACAGGCCAATAACTACCACTAAGAGGTTATAATGGTTTTTAAATGTCCTTTGGGAAATTTTTCATTGGAAAATGTTGATTAATTGAAACTGATCCTTTGGTCCAGGATGGAATTTCTGGTAAAACATACAAAAAGACTGCTACTCTTCTCAGAATAGCAAGTAGTCAAGTTGTAATACTAATTAAGTGTGGAAATCTTTTTCTTCATGATGGGAACTTTATTCAATCTCTCCCATTCTAGGTAACTTACCTATTCCACTGGGATATGAGGTGATTTCATGGTCTAATGAATCTTTAATTAATGATAAAGATTCAGATAATTCCAGTAAAAAATACTGAGGACAGCTGACAAGCTTCCCGCTGATGTAGATCATCTGACTCTCCTGCATTTCCATTAGTTTTTTTGGGTACCAGAGCTATTTGGGGATCCCTTAATTTTTTATTCTCAATTTTTATTCCCCAAAACACCCAAACAAAAGTTCCCACAGATCAGCTGTAGGCAATCTTTTACATACAAATTTATTTTACTTCTCGCAGGAATAAGGATACATTTTAAGTCATTAAAAATTAGGATTAAAAATAATGTCAAGACTTCTCAGACTTCTATTTTAAACAGAAAAGATGGGTAAAAAAGGTGGTGTGGCTGGTTACAACATACAAGCATAATGATTAAGCTTGATTTAAAAGCAAGCCATTATTTACAAGCTTGTTGTTAATTCATTCATAGTGAAATGATGGAAGGAAAAGACTAGTCCCATAGGAGCTGATTAGTGGACAACCAGATACATTTAGTACAGGAAAGAGTGACAGAGGATGAATAAAGAATAAAGAGTTTCATAGACAGCAATGAAGTTGCCTAAATGAAGTTTATGAATTATAGGACTGAAGGAGCAACCAGTCAGAAGAGAAGCTTTTCAGAATAAAACCCTTGGATTGTCCTGTATCTGACTAGGAGACTGAGTTTTGTTGAGGTATCCTAACTTTTATATTTTCTGCCCTTTCTAAACAGATCAGTAGAACTTATCTCAACATTTGACATCAACATTGCAGGTATTTCCAACTAAGACATGCACGCAAGGTTCCTGTTCTGAAGAAAAATAGCTATTCTTTGCTTGCAATTTACCTGATTTATTTTCATCATTCTGTGAATCACACAGTAGAGGATGACAGTGATGGACTAGCTTGGAAGCTAGCATCACTCTTAATTACAGTGCTGCTTTTGTTTCTCTGCCTTTCCTCCACTGCCTAATATCTGCATCACAGGAAACCACTGATTTTTCCTTCCAGTCAACTTCTCACTGACAGTGACATTTTCAAAACCTTTATGGTTTAAACTGTTTCACACACCAAAATGCACATGAGTAACAGTAGTTTGTGCATGCAGCTGTCAAGATGATGAATGCTGATTTATTGCCAGCTTTTGATAAAGAGTATACTTCACCTCCACAAAAGCAGTTTTGGAATGGACATTGGATATAAGAATAAAGTTATTGCTTGGGAATATCTGTGAAAGAAAATTATGCACTCCTTCTCTCCAAGAGAGTCTCCTTTCAACATTTGAGACTTTTGAGTTACACAAAGCAAATTCAGTGGCTAGCAGTCTGACAGCTTGACATGTATCCCCAAAATTTGCTTAAAAAATTATACCACTCCTATCACAATTCCAGAATATTTCGTACAGGTGTATGGTTTAGAATACATCAAATATGTGCTGTAAAAAAATGATTGTTAAAGAACTAGGATAATTAGGTACCATGAAAGAGAAGCTTTATTCCAATATACAGCTCTTTGAAGAAGAACAAAACGTGAGTGGGAGCAAGAAAGAGAAACTTCTGCATTCAAATCTGACATCATCTGAAAGCAATTTAAACTCTTTTACTGTATGTTTAAAAGGGGGATAAGAAAGTTTAGAGAGATATTTTGAGAAGCTGTCATGAAGACTATTTAGTGAACAGTCTTGACAATGTTACATGGGGAAGAACTCTGCATTCCACATTATTTAGCTTTGACAAAGAAGGGTGAAGTCACTTGCTAGAGATTTCAACCCACTGAAGAAAAGAAGGGATATAATGCGTTGTTACATATTTTAGATACCTCTCATAAGTGTGTGCTAAAAAATATTTGCTTGATACACTTATATACCTAAAATAATATTCCTCAGAGATCTTAAACTGCTCCCTTTTGCTATCACATTTATTCTATTGCACAAAAGATTACCAAGAATGAAGTGAAAGTCAAAATAGATAGAAGTACTACTGTGAAAAAAAATATTAAATGCTATATATAAGCATAGCTTATACACTGAAAGAAAAAAGTTGAGATGATATGTAGAGAAAATAATTTTAACACATGTCTGAGTAATAAATTTTCATGCATTATCTCATGTGTCTTTCTGGTTAGTTGGCTAATTTGTTACACTTCTCAGAGAATTTGTTCATCAAATACACTAGTAGAAACAACCTAAAATGAACTGAAGACTTACAAAACAGTTTCAGAATGTCATTAGAATTTTTACCTGTGTCGTGGGTTTGGCTCCTGCCCCTCCTGGCAGTCTGATGCCCTCATTCTCCATCAAAAATGTTGTGGGTTTGGCCATGGGCCAATTTTTTTCACTTCCTCCCCCCTCCACACACAATAGCTATGAGTTAAGAGAAGGTTTATGCAGACAAAAGAGACTTGATGTGGGGGGAAATAATATTCGGATTTAGTACTTCATAAAATAAAAACTAAAGAATTATAAATATACAACAATTCTAACTAGGTAAAAATTTTATATATTTACAGAAGTATCCCTTTCCCCTCGGATCAGTTCAGGAGGAGAAGAACAGTCTCTTTCACTTCCAGAGCTACAGATCTTCCAATACAATTCTGCAGCATTTGAAAGTTTTTCTTCTGTTACCTCTAGAACGACAGCTCCGACCCATGGCAGCTGGAACTGTCTCTTTCTCTCTCTCCTGTGTTGACCTCAGGGTTGGGTCTACTCCCTCCTGGGCTAAGACCCAGGCCTCGTGGGGCTCCTCCATGGATTGCACAGGGGACACTGGCTTTGCCATGGTCTTCTCACAGTGTCACAGGCAATAATGACTTTTGAATCCATTCCTGTTTTCCTGTGAGGTCCCAGATTCAGTTGCATCAGCATAGATCCAGTACCGGGATCACAAGTCCTACCCGGGCCAACTTGCTCCAGAGTAGGTTCTCTCTGAGCTGCAGGAGAGTTTCTTCACTCTTTAATCTTCCACAGACAGCAGGGATTTCAGTTTTCAGTCTTTTTCCCTGCTGAAGGGAGAGAGCTGGGGGGAGGAAGGAAGAATTCACCCCCCTTCGGCTTCTCTCTCCTCTGACACTGCCAGCTCTGACCTTGAAGGCTTTGCTATCTCTCTGCCTGGAATTCTTCTTGCGGTAATTTTGTCCATGCAGTTTTTTCATTTAAGCTTCTGTTATATGTCTCGGCCAGAGGGGCTTCAATGTCACAACCTGCCCCAGCCCATGGCCAGGGGAGGAGGGAGGCCTGGCCCCACTTGGGGCCTTGCTGCCTCTCCTACATGGCTCCTTCTTCTCTAGCCACCTTCGTGGCTCTTATCTCTTCTGCCTCACAGCCTTCTCTTCCATTTTCTTAAAAATGTAATTAGCAGAGGCATTACCAAAACTTTTGATTGGGGGTTTTGCTCTGGAAATCTACCTGGCAAAACTATTTTCAGCCCCAGGGGGGTTGACTGGCAAACCCATGACAACGTGCTAGAGTGAAAGTAAACCAGGAGAAACATACAAACAGGGAAAGGTGTACTCCCATCCAGTACTCCCTTTAATGACACAGAATGATTTTTATTAACTTCACTTAGCAGAGGATGAGGGCTAGAAAGTGAGAAAAACTTGTGGCTAGTGTCACAGCTAAATCAAAAAGAATTGCAATTCTATACTTGAGTTGCATTTGGAATAATCAACCACTAAGATTACTCAGAATCAGAGAGTCGAAAGGGACTCACAAGGATCATTGAGTCCAACTGTTAAGTGAATGGCCCATACAGGGATCAAACCCACAACCTTGGTGTATTAGCACCATCTCTAACCAACTGAGCTAATCTCCCATCAAATGCATCCATAAAATTATATGTCATACACATTTATCTGTGTATAAAAAAATGTTTTCATCAGAGAGCCATAATTTTTGATTGCTGTTTATGTATATAGTATAGAAAAAGTTTCCAACTATGAAATAAGCTCTTCTGCTTTATATTATGAACTTTGAAGCATTTGTACAAGTGGGCTTTGGTTTATACAGACACATATTTTCTGTATTCTAACTTTATGCCTCAATGCTCAGGGCTTTGAGAAATAAAAGAATTTCCTGTAATGTGCTAGATACAATCTTCCGTTTTTTATGGGCTTGTGAAGCAAGCATTCATAGCAATGTCAACTTCCCTTTAGGGATTATTTGTATTTAGTGTGAAAAGTCATTAAAATTTTCAGTCACTGGATTTTCCAATAAGCCAACACATCCTAATGATTAGTACCACTTCACATTTCTATTCCTTCTCTTTATCAAAGCTGTGAAAAACATAGCATTATCCTAAAATTTGACATGCAGATATAGAGGAAATATTAATAAAGTAGTTGAGTAAACCACTTTCTTTATCAGACCACAAAGATATATTCAAGTCTAAGCATTAAACTGAGCTTCCTCCCAATTACTTATTGCGGAAAATAACTGATTATTAATTAAAGCCTTGTTTGCTCTGGAGATTTTCTGCACCAGTTGCCACCGTAAGTGGCTAAATAACAGAATCATTGCAGCAAGTGTAGAGAGGCAAGGCTGATATTTGCATTAGAAGTGTTTACCCCTTTTTTTCCCAGTCTGAATAGATCCAGCAGTGCAAACAGCTGCTTCATTTGATTACACTAAGGATTTCACGAGGGCAACTAGACTGATAGTCCCAAATAAAAAAACCTAAGACCTCACCCCCTTGGGTTTCTGGCTTTGGTTTTGCCTCCTTGCATCCCCTCACATATAGAAATATTATCATTCAAAAATTAAACAGGTGCATGAAAAATGGCAAGTGTTCTCTCAGATGACTCCTTCTGCCTTGCTGTGCATCTGCTGTCTGAACTCTCAAACTCCCTTGCTGTTCAGCTTCTCAAGCATCTGTCATTTGACTTCCCAACCTCGCCATTAGATGCCTTTGGTGTCACATTTTTTTCCAGGGTAGATGTTTCTTAAATGTTATCTCTGCCCACACCAGAGAATGCAAGCCAAAAAAATTACACATAAAGATTTACTTTTTATTTTCTGTAAGTAACACATACTATTAATGTTAATTTTATGCCAAGATGCTCCTTAGACTCCAGATATTTTGTCTGCTTCATGGGGGATTGGACTGTGTGCAAAAAAGTAGGTATATACAAGCAGTTTTTCTTGACTATGAGGGTGGTGAGATACTGGCACAGGTTGCCCAGAGAAGTTATGGATGTCCCATTCATGGAAGTGTTCCAGTCAAGTTGGATGGGACTTTGAAAAACCTGGTCTAATAGAAGGTTTCCCTGCCCATTGCAGGGGGATTGGACCTAGATGATCTTTAAGGTCCCTTCCAACTCAAACCATTCTATGATTATAAGATTCTCTTAGCCCATTGTACTGCAAATATTTGGATTGGTTTTGTGCCCTATTTTTAAGAGGTTTTGACTGATTTTGGCTGAATAAAAGGCAAAACTAATGCCTTAGAGGCGTCTAAGTTTCTATTTACTCAGCTACACAAAGAGGTCACATTATCAGAAGCAGTGAAAAATCAGAAATTTCTCTGAATTTTGTGGAAACTGTACATCGTCATCAATTTTGAAAATATGCCTTTTTTTTACTTAAGTGGGGAACTATGGCATTTAATCTATGTCCAGTCTAAATGAAAGCTAGTGGAAGGGCAGATTTCCTGCAAATAGCTTACAGGCTCTCTCTTGGTCTAGTGCTTATTTTTTAACTGGTACTGTTTCACCAGTGGCTGAAAGAGTACAAAGAGTCTGAGCTCCTGATGCATACACCTAGTAAGTTTGACTCTCTTCATCCAGAATTTAGAGACACAGAAATAAGGTACATAGTATGGTACATAAAGTTGTCCAGGCATCATCCAAAGGGGTTTCACAGTCTACAGACAAGGAGGCAGAGATGTAGCAAATGGTACATTTGCTCTGCCTAGTATTTGGTATTCCTCTGAAAAGATTATGTGCCGGAGGTCTGATTTCCAGGATACAACAGGCATGAGTTTCCCTGCATCTGTTTTTACAAAAGGCTGTGCCAGTCTTTCTGTGATCTGAAAGTCAATAAAGACTATTGCTGATAAAATATAGCTGACGAAAAGAGGGTAAAAAAGTTTAATAGTGGTGACAAAGAAATAAATGGTTTAAATAACTTACTAATGTGACCCATTCAATATGACAAAATTGTGTTGAATTAAATGAAAGTACTTTGTGTGCTATGTTATTGTATATTAAACGCACATATAAACAAGTAGAAACCTCTCCACAAATATTGCTTAAGATATAAAAACTAATGCCTCAGGATTAAATAAACAAGTTACTTTCTACATAATTAGACTGGCAAAAGAGAAAAAAAAATAGAGGATCAAAACTTCCAGACACAATCTTCAGATTATGCAAGAGAGATGCTGTGAGACACTGGATTATTAATTATTGGGTCAAACCAACTCAAGCATGTGTGTGTGGGGTGGAAGGGATAGGTCAAATCTCATGGAGGTGAGGTGATGCCTTAACCAACAAGCCAGCCCCTTGTGAAACTCCTGGGGTGACTCTGGAGCCACAGGCTGTCAGTCAAAGGCAGTTCTGGAGTACTGCCCACACCACACCCCAGAGTCCCTGCCCCAGCCCCAGAATGGCTGGCACATAGGGAGTACTGCCTCAAAACCCCAGAGTGGTCAGTGGGCCAGAAGTCTTGCCTGGGAGGGGTGGCCACAGATGGCCAAAGCACATAAAAACAACACGTGGCTCCATCTTTACCTGAGACCTGCTGCCTGGCATTGAGGAAGCTGGACTTGCACAGGACTCTCTGGTGGTAGATATTTAATAATCACTTTCTCTCTCTCTTTCTCCTTCTTCTTTCACTGCTTCTTCTTCCCTTTCTTTACTCCTTTCTTAATATTTTAGCTAACTTGTGACAGAATTGGTTAGATTTTGCTAAGTTATAGTTAGCAAGAGTAAGAGTTAGCATGTGCTAAGTCAGTGCTTCGTGGAATGCTTTGTTTTGGTTGCACGTTATCTTTTTAAACTTTTTCTGAGTTCTTGTATTTTTTCTATTTTCTAAAGTTTATCAGTAAAAGTACCTCCAGAGAAAATGCATACAGCATCTTCTCTTTGCACTACCTCAAGGTATTAAAGAACCAAGGGCCCTTCTAAAGATGCAGTAGGCAAATGCAGGGGGTTGTTGTGACCCAAGTGCAGGACCTGGTCCTTGGCCTTGTTGAACCCCATACAGCTGGTCTTGGCCCATTGATCCAGCCTGTCCAGATCCCTCTGCAGAGCCTTCCTGACCTCCAGATGTACACTCTTACCCAAATTTGTGTCATCTTAAATCTTACTGAGAGTGCCCTCGATCCCTCATCCATATAGTTGATAAAGATATTAAACAGGACTGTCTCCAATATTGAGCCCCATTAGTGATTGGCCCCCAGCTGGATTTAGTTCCACTCCCCAGCACTCTCTGGATCCAGCCATACAGCCCAGCTTTTAACCAGGCAAAGAATGCACCCGTCCAAGCCATGGGCTGCCAGCTTCTCCAGGAGAATACTATGGGAAATTATGCTGAAGGCTTTGCTAAAGGCCAGGTTGACAGACGTATCCACAGCCTTTCCCTCATCCACTGAGTGGTCACTTTTTCATAGGAGAGGATCAGGTTATTCAGGCAGGACCTGACTCTCATAACCCCATGCTGGCTGGGCCTGATCCCCGGGTGTCCTGTACGTGAAATGTGTTGGCACTCAAGATGATCTGCACCATGACATATTTTCAAAAAAATAAGTCATTGCTCAGTAGGTATAGCAGTCCAACTCTAAGACTTTGTAACAAGATTTGATTGCCATCAGAGTGAAAAAAATATTTAACTTTCTATACTTTGAGGAAGTTAGAAAGACAAAAAATGCAACTGTGACATTTGAGGAAATGAAAAGTCAACATATAACAATGTAAATCACACATAGCAAATACAGCTATAATAAACATACCTTTATCCATCTAAGATACAATGACAAATACTTCTAAAATTCAAATTATATTTTACAGCCAAAGTAAATATTAAAAGGCCTCCAAATCTGCTAGCATAAATCCCTGTGACCTCTCAAGTTTTCACCACGTGTATTAAATAAAATGAGAATGAACCATGAAGGCATTTTTGCTCTGCTGAGAAAACACACAGGTAAAAAGAGACAGTTTTACCATCTGCTTTTAGAAGGGCTGTGTTTCTGAAAGATTTCTGTAACTGTGGGTTTGTCTACAGACAGGTTTCACATTATTTCTCTGCTAAAGTTATAGAAATGGTCATAAATTACTTGCATGGTGATCACACCTGCAGTGCAGTAATGGCAGCAATCAATTACCAAAGGCAGCACCTCAAAGATCTTGTAGTTTGAGAGAAAACAGTCCACTATGAGAACAATTTATATTTGGACAGGTGTGGTCACTGTTGTAGAGTGTGTCACTTGCTTCAGTTGGTTCAATTGTGTTTTTGCAGGCCATATTAGGGAACATACTTAGCGTGTAAGGTCAGGTTGGACAGGGCTCTGAAGAACCTAATCTAGTTGAAAAGGTCCCTGCTCATTGCAGGGGTGTTGGTCTAGATGATCTTCAAACATCCCTTCCATCCCAATTTATTCTATGATTCCATATTTCTATGTTAGCTAACTTCAGTGATGGTGCATGTACATGCATTCACCTTCTGTTCAATGCAGTGGAACTCCTCAGCAAGAGGTGCATCCAGTGCCATCAGGGTGAGTGTGTGCCCAGGTGACTCCATGACAACAGCTGAAGGTCTTGACAAATCATATCCTAGTTTTCTCACATTATTTTGTGCCCATGCCACCAGATCACTTCCTTTACTGTTAGTAGTCTCAGTCTGACCCTATTAATAATGTTTGAGCAAGCCTTGCAGAACTGCAGCAGTAATCAGTGTTTCAAGCTGTAATCCTGACTGCATCACATACTGAGGCTTAAAATCCCTTTTTCTCTGATAATTTGAAGCTTTATGTTTAATATTTATTGCAATGCCTAGTCTCAGGAGATGATAGAGGATGCATGATAAATATGTTATCTGCCCGTGAAACAAACAGACATCCGTCTATCCAAAAGACGGTGCTTGCCAGCTGTGCATATATAAAGTGTAAATGTAAAACCAGCTGTTCTGTCAGTTCATCCCATATAGTGAGGTTGTCACTGTAATCACTTTGGCTGGGAAAACTTCCAGTCATCTCAGTGCTGCTCCTCATGAATCACACTTGTCAGGAAAACGTCAGCGTCTTTTATATGGCATTTGGTTATTTTTAGGATGAGTGCTACAAGTGTATTTAGGGCAATTACTTTCAAGACTTGAGAGAAATCAATTGATACCACTGAAAAACATATGTCTGTCTCTTCATCGAAGCAGCAGACTTGATGTTTGAATAAAAATATAGAGTTATCCTTCCAGTGCACTCCATCAACACAAGTACCAATAGTAAGCTTCATACAGTTTCCTGAATTTCTGAAAAAATGGACAGGTTGGAACAGTTCTGAGAAAAGCAGTGGCAGTGACTGGTCACAGATCTAGAAAACATTGCTAGGAAGAGAAATCTGAACAAATGGTGTTGTTAAGAAAAAAGTAAAAAAATACTGAAGACATGAGAACAAATTTCAAATAGGTGAAGTCTGTCACAAAATAAAAGAAAATAATTTGATCTTGTTTAAATTTAGTGGATCAACTGTGGCAATAAAGTTCCAAGCTTGATATTAAGAGAAAATTTCTTTGGATTAGCACAAATAAATAGTTAGCTTAAATTTAAGCATATGCTATGTGTCTAAATACTTGGGACAGAATCCCATGACATCTACATGTAATAATTTTTTAATTCTACGGTATAGATAAAGATACAAAAATACAGATTTTATAAATATACAGCAGAATTAAAATAGCATTTCTGTGGAAAAATAAGAGGTACCTAATGTGGCTCTGTGGCTATCTGTTAATACTGTTAATCTACAGAGAATGGGTGGACAACTTGCATTTTTAACTGAAACCAGAAGTTTTGATTATGCACAGGTACAGCAATGTCAGGGAAAACAAGTGACTGGTACCTTCTTCTAGGACTAGTGATGTCAAATGTGCCTGGTCCAATTTTTCATCAATGCTTTACCTGATACAGAGGATTTTCTAAATCCTACAGTAGTACCTGGCCCATGAATTGCACAACATCAAAGTGTTTTTCTCCTCCTAATTTTTCAGAACTTCAACTATTTTCCAAAGGATTTTTGATTAAAACTGAAATATCTTTGATGAAATAGCATATTTTGATGACATTTTTAAAGGTAAAACTGCTTCAGTCCACCACAATTTTTCTGAAGTGTTCAATAGGAACAATGGTTCAGAACGTTTCTTTAATTAGCTACTACTTCTTGACCTAAATAAAATATTTCTGCCTATATGTTCCAGGGTCTGCACCTGAAAATATGTAGTTTTGGAACTTAAGTCTATTTCACTGTGTTTTGACTTTCAGATTATATTTATATTAATTAGCTATTACAGCACTGGGCTTGATAATGCAGATGAGCAGGTGACTTGTATGTGTTTTGAGATTATCCAGAGAAATTCAAGAGTTGAGTCATTATCATCATGGTTAGTCAATGTTTTCTAATATAAATTGTTGTGATTTTCTGTTCTCCAGGGAACACTAACATTTTGTATCCATTTGGTTTGAAAACATTTTTGAAATATGGAAATGTCTTGGTAAAGGGAAAATCTGTTTTTCCCATAATCACAAATTGTGTAATCAGGGCTCAGCTACACTATTCAGAGCTGTACCATATCAAAGCTCAAGTATAGATTTTTTTTTCTCCATAGATAAAATGGAAAAATTCTATAGGAAGAAAAATGGGTCATGAATACCAGAATAAACTGTGAAATATATATTTAAATTAACTGTTCTGATTAGTCTCATTACATGCATAGATATTTTTAGGTGTCAGTCTCTTATATTCTCTGATCCATGCATGCCAGTCATAAGAAAAAACTGAAAATTTACTCACAGCAGGGTTTTTTTTGTTTTATTTTTGTTTGTTTGTTTGTTTGCCAGTCCCTCCGCCCTTTGAATTAACTCTGGTCTTAAAATAGGATTTACCTGGACTTATCATCATTGACTTCTGCAATATAAACTATTCCTCTGGGGTTCTTTAAATTCTTCTTAGTGTGGCATTTCTAGTGTGTACACAATCGGGCAAGTGTGCATTTTATTTTGGTTGCATTCAAACTTGTGCACATCCGGCCACTCGGACACAGTTTCACATTTTGCAGGATACGTCCAGGAAGAAAGAGGTGCATGAAGGAGGACTCACAAGGAGCAAAGCCAGAGGAGCACCTAACAGAGTCACAGACAAGGCTTTAGAAGATTATTCCTTTGACAGATGTCGCAGTAATACTTCCCAATTAGTTACAGAGAAACTTTGATTTGATGAGAACAGGGGCTGATCAATTACACATGGAAAACTGGGCTGTACAAACCCTGTAGGAATTTGTGAGTGGAGCCCCAAAGTTTGCTTTATGGTTATTGGATTCAAGCAAACAACCTAAGGTCTTCTTAGGAGACAGAGTTTAAAAAAAAAAAAAGAAACACAAGCCTCCAATCACTTTGAGGGAAATCTTCAACAGCCTACTTACCATCCTGTCTAACTGGCATTGGAAACTTTACCTTCTAAACTACTTGCTAGTTTAAAAGCCTGTGTGAAATGCATGTGACCTACTTTTTGCCATTAGACTCTGGTGTAGATGCAAAACAGAAAACAGCCAATTTTGGGAGAGGGATCCAGAGATGTCCTGATGAAGTCAAATAAAAGTTAACCAAGATGATCAGTTTGATTTTACCCTATGACCTATGCTAGGAGGAAAAAGGATTAGTAACTCTTTCCAAGTACTTAAATAACTAAAAAACCAGAACAGTTCCCATTTTCTTTTGGAGTGTTTTCACTACGCAAAATTAGTGAATTGATTTCCACAGGGTCTTACCCCACCAGGTGCAAATCAAGAGTATATCACTAAAAGCATGAGGCAAAAGAGAGAAAAGTTGAATGTCTTTAAGAACCCAACGATAGCACTCATGTTTTGTGGCAGTTCTTTTTTTTAAATTTCATGTTCTTAGGGAAAAAAAAAAAAAGTGTCTGGGCCCAGTAGGTGTGTCTGTCTGTACCTCATGACCATGCCCTTGGAGACCAGTGCAGCCTCCATAAAGCTGAAGAGCTTCAAAAGTTCACAGTGTGGCAAGCAAAGAAAGGAAAAGATTTAGGAAAGAGACGGGAGCCTGTAGATTGGCTGAGTGCCTGAATAACTGTTGAGAGAAGCAGGAACAGATCCATTAAAAAAAAAAATAATCCCTGAAAGTCACTGGAGACTTTGGGGCAATCAGAAATAATCAGTAATAAATGAGTTTTGAAGCAAAGGCCAAAACAAATAGGTGTCTATGAACTTTTATTTACTTCTCTCTCTTGTAGTCAACTTTGCAGTCACTGGAAGTTTTACAGAAACTAGTTATTCTGATTCTGGTTCAAACTTGGCTTTTGAGATTATAAACTTCCTTCTGGTTTAGGTATGCTCATTAATAAGAAAAATGTTTAGCTAGAATCACCTTAGAGCTCTGGATCCTGTTTCAAACCCATTTATACATTTGACCTCCAAAACATCCCATGGCAAAGATAACCAGTTTAGTTGTGCTTTGCATTCACTTTGTCAGCAGCACTGTTGATCCTAAAGTTCAGTCCTCTCTTTTTCTCTCATACATGGAATTCATGTCTATAATTGTCCTTGTAGACATCCTCTTTATCTCTTCCTAAATAGTTATGTAACCTGTTCAAAAGTGTGTTTTTCAGGACTTCAGGAAGCATTGAATATATAAGAATGTTACGGCTTAATGTACTTACATAATGATGTGTTCTATTTTGGAATAAGTAAATTATTGTGATAACTTTATAAAACCAATCTGTCTTACTTCTTTGAGTAAATATAACTTCAGTTCAAGAAGTGCTAAAGAAATTATTCTAGTCAACAGTGAATTGGTAACAAAAATATCAGTGATATTAATAAGTGAGTAAATGAGGATTTTCCTATTTCAGAAGTCTGACTAAAAGCTCTCCTGATGAAAGCTGACAATAATGTTAATGAATAACCTGGGAAGAAGAATTTTGAGACAGCTAGACAGTGTTTCTGTTAGAAAAATTGAAAGAAACATGGTAAGGTGTCTTTGAGTACTCTGGGGGGACTAAAGTTAACTAGAATATTTTATGCTACCTGACCTGAGAGAAAGCATTTATTTAGTCAAGGAGAGCTTTGCTGTACAGTTTATCAAACTTCTTGCATATTGTATATGTAGGTAGGTCTCATTACGTATAAATAAAAATTATATTCAAAATAATAGCAATAGTCTTATCCTTCCATGGTACAATTCATTATTCTATTAAATAGATAAAAAAAGTTCCACAAAGCTTTTGTTCAGTTTAGTCAGTCAAGGATTTCTAAGGCACTGAATATTGCTTTGTTGAGAAATTTACTATTGTTTTTAATAAAGAAACATGAAAGAATATTATTTAATCAGAACAATGAGGAGAGACCAAGATGTTTTTAAAAATGTAGAGAATGGATGCAGGAACATAGAGAACTGGAACTTTATTTTAGAAGCCCAGTCTTTCTACTGTCAAATGCTATATAAAACTCAACCTTGCTTGGAATTATTGTGTGCAGAATCAAATTTCTTACAGACTCACAACTGCAGGATCAAGCTGATTGCTTTTAAACATTGATTTTCACGCTCAGATTCATTGATTCAGCTCTCAGAAGGAGAGTGACTTTTCTGAAACTAGTTCTGTTAAACTAACATGAGCAATTGTCAGTTATCAACACTCATGTTCCATGTTTCATCAACTTTCTGAGAAGCATTTTGTTACATCACTTCTGTGCTTATTTATAGCTCGAGTTCAACCATGTTTCCTTATTCCCAATTTGTACAGAGGAATGCAGAAGGGATGGAAGGACAGAAGGATAGATCAGCAGATGAAAAGGAAGGCAGGAAGGCAGGAAGGTTGATTGCATTTGTTACTTCTGTGTGTCAGAACAGCCCATTTGGCAAAGACGGTAGAAATGAGTGTGATATTTGTTCTGTGACAGGTCCACCTATAGAGAGGTCTTTGGTGGCAAAAATCCTCTAAAGAACCACATAAATGTATGCATCAGAGCCAACAGAGAGCTGAAGGCTCCTTTAAGAATAATATATTCCCTTCTTGTAAAGGTCAAGTTGTGTCTGCTGTTCTCAGCGAGCTCTGGAGAGCTCGAGCTTGGCTCCATGTGATAACACAAAAGCTTTCCAGAACATTTTTCCCACTTAAAGAAGAAAAGAAATAGCAACAATGTTAATTGAAATAAACTGTCACGAGCAATGAAATGCTCATTAACTCTAATTGCCAGCACTTTCATTTTTTATGATAGTTATGAAAGTATAAATCAAGGGAATCAAAAACTTGCTAAGAAATTCATACGTTTTGACATCCCCTGCCCCCTTCAGCCAAAACAAGTAGCAAAAAAATGAGATCCTTGCTGTGTTTCTGTGTAAAGAAAAAGGCAGGAACCAGCCAGCCCGCACTGACCTCTTCACCTCTATCAAGCACCAACTCCATGTGAAATGTGTAAGTAGCTGTGTCCTATATGAGATGTTGGAAATTGCTAGATTGGAATACAGATTGCACCCTTTGTTTTCTGTTTTTGCATCTGGCTTATCCCACCCTAATGAAATCAGCTAAAAATTGCTTTTCTTAACTATATTACACAGTAATCTGCAGGGGAAGAAGCGGTAGGTCAGGTTCCCTTCCTTTGCTCAATCATCTGTTAATAGTTTCCTTAATAGGAAAGACACTTGAGGGGGACTAGTGGAGGAGATGGCAGAATACATTCCTAGAAAACTGGACCTCTCCTAGCAGCACTAAAAGCAACTGATAATCTACCAGGCAAAGAAAAACACCTGGTCTAGTGCTCACAAATTAATCGCAGGTCAGAAATCATTGGTTTAATTGTTATCTCTTCTTCTGTGACCCTAAAGAGATCCTTTCATATCTCTCTGCTGGTTTACTTTTTAGGCCTTTACTTTTTCTTCTAATTTATAAACTCTTAAAAATCCATAATCTTTCCCAATTCATGCTTTGTAGCAACTACCACAGGTAATGGGATCCTACTATTTTTTTAAGAAATCCAATAAAGTTACAGTAATTAACAATAGCACAAAGAAGACTAGTCATATTTTTGATTGTTTTTTAAATTTTGTTTTTTAAATTTTTACTTTTGCTAAAATAAACCTTTCACATGCTTCCACCATAATTTTTAACAGTATTGATTTGTTGTCAATCCATTATTTGCTACAAAAGGCAGAAGATGGCCTGGATATAGATCTGAATCTGGTTTCTGATAGTATGATTGACGAGGAACTTCATGTGACAAATACTCCAGAAAAGAAGAAAGATTATGGTCATATAAAATATTTTAAGTTAGTAAAATCACTCAAGGATGTAAATAATGATATTTCCATACATATTTTTCCATACTCCCTATATTTTTCCCTTTAGACCTCAGTTTTAGAATTACATTACATCTGCATATTTCATTTTGTTAGAAGCACTAGCAGAAGTCAAAAACCCATTTTTAAAGAAAACATCCTAGAACTGTGAAGTACTAATGCTCCATTTTGAAAGAATCCTAAAATAACGAATCCTGAGGAAACCATGCATTTATCAAAATATCTGAGTGACTCAGTTCTTCTGGAACACCATACATATTTTCTAATGTTATTTTTATTTCTATTTATGGGAAGGCTACAGTTTGTAAGTATAAAGTTTTAACAGTAGAGGCAGATGTTTCTGATAGTCTGGAGAGATAGATGCTGTGGTCTTAACTGGATACTCAAAGGGCATTAATCTCTTAGAATCACAGAATCACAGAATGGTTTGCATTGGAAGGGATTTTAAAGACCATTCTAGTTCTAACCCTCCTGCCATGGGCAGGAACACCTTCCACTAGACCAAACCAATCTTGAGACCTTCAATGGCACTGAACTGTCTCTATTGTCTCTATAGAGAACTTCAGTAATTCTTTCAGTAGGTCAAAGTTAGATGCTTAAACTGCATCAGTGGAGACACCATTCCATGATTTGCTGTTTGTTACATGGTCTCCATATGTGTTCAGCCTCTCAGAGTGCTAAACTTTATATTTTCAAAAGGCAGGTAAAATCCCATGCCCAAAAATTCTACAGTCAAAACAGAGGAGACAGGGAAATGGTGGGAGAGAGGTGGAAGTAGAGAAGATGAAGTGAGTTTGAATAACAGGTTAAATGTGGGGCTGAAAAGAGAAATCACATCTAGAAAGTCCCAGTCCAATAACCACACTAATACTTTGTTAAGCACAGTGCTAGAAACAAAAGGGAGAGAGCACATGAATGGCAGCAAAAGATCTAGAATGAGACCTCTACCTTGGCAGTCCCGGAGATGGGATCAGTCTGGAAATCAGAAAGAAAAGCGTGCATCCCTGGCTGATTGTACAATGCAATAGGGAGAGGAGAGCACCAAGCTGGCATCTTGTTCTGAACATGAAAACATTTCATTTTTTTTTTTACTTTGGTTTCTGATATCTGATGGTAAACTAAGCTTCCAATTTTATCATATGCAGAAAATGCATAACAAGACTTATTTATATTGTTAATAACTTCTAAGCCACATCCTTTTTTTCTTTTCACTGCAGAAAAGCTACTTTTTTATAAAGAAAAAAAAAAAGGTACAAATCTGCTGCTCAGGGTTTTCTAGAAGCAATCTGCATCAGTGATTGGATTATGTACTAACAGCATTACTTATCCCCATCTGAGAGGTACCCTACAGGGAAAAGCTCCCAAGAAAGACACTGCATTAAGGGAAGATTTGGAAGTCTGATTGCATTCTGTTTCCATCTCTCTGCAGGACTGGCTGTCAGTGGCATTCAGAGCCACACAGCAGAAAAGGAAAAACAACTCTCTTTCTGTAGCGTTGTGAGTCACCAGTGATTGAAAGCATCTTTACCCCACTTTAAGGTCTGACCTGGGGATGTGATCCATAGTTCATTGAGCACTTGCATCGACTTCATGCAAGTTCAACTGTGGCCCGTATTTTTTAGTTGGAAACTGATTATTTTGCAGTATCATGAAAGTGAAGGAATAAAATGTGTAAATCTTATAGGGAAGGTGCAGTTCGTAACTATAAATATTCTCTCAAGCAGTGAATCTGGATCCAGATGGTATACAATATTAAACCAGAGAATCTGAATCCAGATGGTATACAATATTAAGCTTGTGATATCTCTCTAAGCACATTTTAAAATAATTAATATTACCATGGATTTCCTCCAGACTTCTTCCCTATCATGAATATAGATCAGTATCTTCCCTTAGGAGGTGAAAATTGCAAAGTTTTCTGTGTTAACCTCTCACTTACTTATTTTCATCATTCAGTGATCTGGTAGGTCATGGCTTGAATTCTAAGGGTTGGAGAGGCCAGCAGATTTCAATAGTTTTCCATTTAAATAACTTAAAAAAAACCGTGGGGACAGCTTCCCCAAATGTCTCCGGAATTTCTGTTGCAGTGCTTTAGCTCTTCGGAAGAACCACCAAGAGCCAAAAATTAGAGAATTTAAAATAAGCACATGAATGTGTACAGACACACAAAAATAGACACATAGAAATGTGTCTCCTCATACCTGAGTTTCAATGTATTTGAAACTACAATCTGGAATAGAAGAAAATCTCCACACTAGAAAGATTCTGACTTTTCTGTGAGGGTATATTTTTAATTGCATTTTTTTAGTTTGAATATAGGTTTACAAGATTGGAAAACTACCCAATATTCAGATCTAATTGTCTACTAAAATGTTTTATCTGCACAAACATGAAATAGTGACATTTCTTGAAAAAGGTAGGAGCAATTTAAAAATCTTCAAAAATCTTTTTATACCACATATCACAGAGCAGCAGCTGGATGGAAAAACAAGAAGAATGCAAATACATCTAGAAATTAAAACTAATATTTTTTCAACAGAAGTTATTGCTCATGAAACAGGCAGATTGGTGTCTATTTTTTAATGTTTGAGGGTCAGAGTGTCCAGAAGTATCAGATAATTTAACTTCAGTAAAGTCAACATGCAGCAACTGAATATCTGCCCTTGGGATCTCATATGCATAATTTGTTTATTATTTTCCTTCATGTGAAATAAAACTAGCATAGGATACTTTTTGCCCTTTGTATACGAAAAACTGTGAAGTGTTTTTCATTGTTGAGCACTGGTACTTGTCCTCAGTTTTTATTCAAGTGTTTTAATGCTTATAAAGTTCTAGCATCCTGAGGGACTTCTAGAGGTTTTGCTTTTCTCAATCAGTATGTTCCTATATATAGACAAATAAGGACTTTACTGGCACCAAGTCACAATTACCACATCTGTGATGTTTTTTCTTTTCCATTAACATGTTTCCAAGTTTTTCAGCTAGTCAAGATTGCCACAATATAATTTAGAAAGATTCAAACCTGACATATTTTTAAATTACTTAGAATAAATGTTTAGCCTATTACACAATATATTAGGGTTTGATTTTGATTTTAAAGTGAGTTTTATTGTTAACTCTGCTACTTATTTGTTTTCTGAACCTGAGGATGTCACTTTAATTTTCTCTTTCTGTTGCATCTTGAGTGAAGACTGCTGAATGTCCTCAACAGCTTCTACTGTCACTGTCATCAGAGCAACAATAATAACAAACAATAATGACAATAATAACAAGCACTGCATTATAAAAAATACCTCTGGAAAGCAGAAGTGAGAATTTATCTATTGCACTTAGACAACTGACAAACATTTCCCTTGTCTCTGCAGCCCTATAGCTTTGCAAACTTGGCTAGAATATGTTTCAAAGGCAAACAAAGAAAACAAAAACACCTCACAGAGATTAAAATATGACAAGATAATATTACTAAAATGTTAGATATGTTAGGTATCTACAGAAAAGGAAATGATAGTCTTTCTGATTGAAGCAGCCTCTCACGGGGTCATCTAAAAATTTCAAAACAATGAAGACAAGTGCCAGAATATTCTGAATTCATTTTGACTCTGTTAGCAATGATAGCATATGATCTCACTTCCAAAGTCAGAAATAAATCCAATCAGCTGCAACAGCATTTGCTTTTTCATATTTTTTTTTCTTTCTCATCTACTTCTTGTCCTTCACCTTGCTGTGTCTCACTGATGAACAATATAAATATAAAAAGAAAGAAAAAAGTTCTGCATTTTTATTCACGTTCTTTAAGATACAGATTCTTTAGACTCCGATAAGGATGCTGCAGACTTCAACTTCATAGGGACAAATATTATGTTTCAATACTGGTTTATCATGACCTGCATTTCTTTAACAGCAACTCCAAACTTTTTACAGCTTTAATAGCACCTCCAAATTCCCAAACTCCATATTTATTCCCGTGCTTAAGGAAGCAAGGAATACTGAATTTTGATGGTTCTGCTGGAAAGCTGTGATAGTAATGGCATAAATGCATCTCACCTGAGACATCACCCTACTGAGTAATGTAAGGAGAAAGGGAGCAGTGGAAGAGTTGCACGGAAGAAAAAATGGAATTTGTTTGGTCACACGATGGAGAAAGAGCCACAATGCTGCTCTGTGCACCTGCCCAGCTATGGGAGATCCACTGAGTGTGGGGTCCTGGGAGGAGGCACTGATCAGACTGTTCTGGTGTGGGTGAGGCTCAGCAGAGCAGTGCTGTGGGTGTGTGTGCTGTAGGCACTGCCCACCAAGAGAGAACATGAACTGAAAGCCAAAAGGGCAGACACACCATGAGGAACTTGGCAGGCCTGCTGCACGTCCCAGCCAACATGTGCCAGCTCAGCTGCCTCTGAGACTGTGCTGTGAATTTTCTAGACCAAATGGAAGAGTCAGAAGCCCAGACCATGTTTCATAAAAAAAAGGAAAGGCACCGGGGAGCCCTTAAGGGCTTTCTGTTATTGCAACTGATACAAAAGTCCTGGTGTTAGTTGCAGCCTCTGTCTGGATGAACACTAACAAAATGTTCCTTTTTCAAGCCAATGGCAGTAAATGGGAGGAAGGGAGATTTTTGCTTGCCTGCTGGCTCCTCAGGGAACCACAGAGATCATCCCAATAGGCAAGAGATCAGCACCATTCATTACTACTGGATAATGCCTGCCAGTGACATATCCACCATGCCTAAGCTTCAATCAGCCCTCAAAATCCCTTATGTCACTCATCCAGCACTACTCATTTAACAGCTCCTATTATCCAACCCATTATGGTGTGTCACATTTTGGCATAAATAGAACCCCTAAGTGTTTGGTCCAGCCAGTCAATATCCTTGTATAGTCTCATGTCCATTTTGTAATGTTTAAGGTTGTTTTTTGGTTGTTTGGGGTTTTTTGTTGTTGTTTGGGGTTTTTTTGTTGTTGGTTTTTGGTTTTTTGGTTGTTTTTTTTTGTTTGTTTGTTTGTGTGTGTGTGTGTGTGTGTGTTTTGTTTGGTTGGTTGGTTTGGTTTGGTTTTTTTCGTTGTTTTTGTTTTGGTTTGTTTTTTTTTTTTCATTTAATACACAGCTCAGTATAGGTCATTGATTATGGGTAAATGTAAGTTCACCCTTCTTGGAAATTTAACATTGGAATTAACATAGTGTAACAACTATCTCTCATTATTAAAGTCACTTACAGGAGCTACAATAGCAAATTTCTCCCTCTGGTTTCCCACTAATGTGTTAAATATAATGAAATGTAATGAATGTATAAAACTTTACCTTCATGTATTCTTTTTTCTTTTTTTTTTTTTTTTAAAAAAGGCCAAAAGTTTTATCCTTTTAGTTCAGACTGTCAGCTGAATTCATTGAGTGATGATCAGAGCATGAGCAACATTATGTGCCTATTCGTGATGTCCTGTGCTTCTCTTATCCGTCCATTCCTTAGATGATATTCATTGATATAATTACACCACAGACTGGAACGACATGGATATATTTCAGCTGAGGATACACCCTACTGAATATACTTGAAGATAGGCATTTTCAGCTAATACATGATTTCAAAGAATAGAGAGCACATTTTCTTAAACTCGTATTGAAAATTCTCTTAAATAATAGGACTCTCAGTGTAACATTCATTTGTATTAGAAAAGGACTCTGATTTAATCAAACCATATTTAAATCCCTACCTGAATTTTGCATCTAATTATGCTTTAGCTCTGTACCCCACCCCTTCTTAGGATTCAAGTAGAAAATAACGAGCTTAGCTGTAGGTAGGTGTTTCAACCTCTTCTGATCTTGAAGAGGTAGAAACAGAACAAATGAGAACCTCTGTCACTGAGCTCTGATGTGTGGGAGGGGGCACAAGCTGGGCTCTGGGCAAGGGAATGTGTCTGTACACTTGATTTGCAGAGCATGACACATGCAGGAGCGCCCACTCTTTCCACATTTGTTTGCCTGATTTTGATGAGGCACACAGTGAGATGGCACAGCTAAAGGAAAGACAGAGAGCTTTGCCCATGGCGGTTTTTCACCTAAGACAGCTGTAGCAAATTATATCCTATCAGAGACATCACGGGCAGCACGAAGGCAGCAGAAAATGCCATCAGCTAAAGATGTCAGCACAGACTATTCAGAGCTTGAACTGAAGCCCACTGCAGATTCTCTCATGTCAGCAAAAGGCTTTGGATTGCCCTGCTGAACACAGAACCTGTGTGAGGATTTGTTCTTCATCTGGCTCCCTTCTTTTCCCAGTTGACAACAGCCTAAGAGGAGAAGTACACTCCCAGAAAAACAGTATGAGGTGCTACAGCTACTTCCAGATATGAAAGCATACATTATAACCTAGCATTTTATAACCACAATATTTCAACATTCATTTTATTCAAGTCTTTCCCACTATAGGGAGCATTGCCATTTTTAGATTCATCCTGGCCATAACCAATATCCCACACCAGTTTTTAGAAAAAAAATGTTGCAGGCCTTCAGACAGCTTCTTAATGAGAGTCACTTTGATGCACATGGATTCATATAGTAATTTAAAAGTCAGTTTCAGAAAAATCTGTAGTGATACAATGCCTGTTCAGCAAAGTTTTTAAAATATTATGTGATCATTATGTATTCTTTGCTAGTAGAAAAAAACTGAGAAGCACGTCACTCAAGAAAGCTTAAAACTCCAGTGAAGTTTCTTCAGTTCAAACATTAGCTGGGGCAAAGGGCTGAAGACAATTGTAGACATCTTTAACCTCGATAAACCCAGGTGAGTTTGACTCCATCTATGTCATACTGAAAGAGGGCTGAGCAAAGTTACATTACCTCTTATTTGCCAAGGTCTAACTTTGAGATCTTCAAGAGCTACCACAGCTCAGCTGGATCTCCATAACCTGCTGAGCTGGAGTAATATATCTGTAGTTTGAGCCTTCATTTGCCTTAAGCTGATAATATTGAGGATGAGGATAGCTAGAGAGATCCAGGTATTAACTAAATTCCTTGAAAAGATAAAACATGCATCTCAACAGCACCTGGATACTAAGCAAGAAGGCCTTGTAATGGCAAGGGGTAATCTTCTGGCTGAGACAGTGCCAAACATATATCAGTACAGTTAATGCATAAAAAATGACAGAAAAAAGCAGCAAAGACTGGGAAACTGCTGAGAGAAATACAATTAAAATAGACATCCTGCACTGGATGGGACTAACGGATGAAAATACATTTCCCAGTCTCTTGTGGCAACTTTTCTGGAGAAAAACATTACCTAATTTTTCACATAGGAAAGAAATCTGGAATCCAGTCTTCTGCAGAGTTCATGATCCTATATTTAAACCTCCTGTTAGTTCAGACTTCCTTCATTTTAGTAGGTTAGAAGTTCACATTTCCAGCTAACTTTCTGGACTTCTATCTTTGCAGTGAATGCTCTTTGGGAAATGTGATATAAATAACAAGCAAATACCCTCTTGACAGTACATCCCTCCTTTGCAAGCACTGGACCTGGCTAATGGCACAAACAACCTTGGAAAAGAGGCACTTTACCTCTGAACATAGTGAGGTCTCATCTTTCTAGCAGTTGTAAGCAGGCTTAATGCCCTCTCTGTTCTTAATTTTTAGCAGATAGATTTTCCACCTACCCACACTTCACCTTTTGAGTTCTGCCATTCCCTACAGTGCAGATGCCAGGTTTTATGTTAGTCCTAGGCTAACAGTTCCTTGTACTGTTGTGCTGAATATCCAAAGCGTTTTGACACCCTCCAGGATGAAAGGTGTGAAGTAATGTGATTATCATGACTGTACCATCGATCCCTGCTGAAAGTGTCAGAAGGATTCTTCATTATCTTGTTAGCTAGGGTTTGCTATTTTAATTATCCTCTTAGCTTCAATTTCTCCCTTTAGATCTCTTTGCTATTGAAGCATCTGGCCTTTTAAAGTGTTTTTGCTACAGGAAGAGGGTAAAGGAGCAAGGAAACCCCTGCATGCAGGGTTAGCAGGTCTGAAGATCTTCTGGGAAAAAGGGAGAGGGAGAGGGAGAGGGAGAGAGAGAGGGAGAGGGAGAGGGAGAGGGAGAGGGAGAGGGAGAGGGAGAGGGAGAGGGAGAGGGAGGGGAAGGGGAAGGGGAAGGGGAAGGGGAAGGGGAAGGGGCTATGCCAGCAAAGCCTGTGGAAAGAAATCAAAGATCTATGAACTCTGTTATCTGTTTCTTCAGAGAAATATAAACAGTGTGCTGACCTCACTGTCCTGCTCTAGTTTCCCCTCTTTGTTTCGCCCTGCTTTTGCCCTGCCAATTATGACTGCTTCAGGTAAATATATTGATCTTTGTTTGCAGATTTTCTGGTTTCAGATTATTGAGTCTTCCAGCAAGGTTCCTAAGGGCAGGGCATGATGAGAGTATCTGGTTAGACCTACTCAGCAGCAAGTTTTTCCTTAATTTTAACACATTTTTTAATGTATAGTGATAAGAAAGTGGGGAGGGAAGGAAGAAAAATTATTAATTGGAAATTGAATTAAAGCCCATGAAATAAAGCTCTTGGATGTCTACTGAAAATCACAGCTTTAATAATGTCTTCTAACTTAAGATATAACTTATAGTATCATTCATCTTTCACTTTTCATTTCTTCAAATAAGTGCTTAAAAATAATGGCTTTCACTTTCCAAAGGAAGTAGGAAACCCAGCTGAGCACTTACTTTAGCCTTCACTTGCAAAAGAATATCATAAAGGCAATAAAAATGTGCACAGATACCAAATGAGTGTAAAGTCAAATTTCTCAGATGCACTGTAAAAAAAATAAAAAATTATAGCCTAGACACACCAAGTGAAATTCATCTGCCTTGGCATTGGCGCCAGAGTTAGTGGTACAATTCCACATCATCAATAGAATGAAATAGGCACTTCCAGGAGACAATTGTTTTCATTCAGAAACAGATGCATGCAACAGGTCACATGAATTGCCCTTTGGAGGTACTTATTTCTCTCATTAACTATGGAGGGACTCTTCAGTGACAGTTTGAAGTTGATAATTCCATTATAGATGCCTTAAATCAGGGTAGATTCATCTCACTGAGAATGACCTTCCAATATGAAATCCAGGTATCTAACTGATCTCTTAAAAAGCTCTAGAAGCACCAGAAAACTCTATTTAATCCTTGCTCAGAAAAGAGAAAATAAAAAGGTAAAATACATTACAGCAGTTTAAAATAGAAAGTAAGAATCCAAGGGAAAGAAAATCATGACATTAAATAGGAAATATTAGGCTAGAGAGTAGCAAAAAGCTAACCTCAGCCTATGCAAAGTCACCTTTGAATAGTCACAGGCAGTTAATGCTGCAGGGAATGAGTTTCAGAGTCTGAAAATGTCACTTTTTGCATTGTTAAAAGCACCTGTGTTCAGCATAAAAATAAACAAACAAATGAAAAAACACTATTATGGCAGAAATGAACAGAGTGTTGGGTTCTTCTTTCTACAGTGTTGCAAGTGCGTGTTCAAGGCATTTAACTATTCAGAGAAGCTGAATATTGATTTAATGTCTATGTCTTGAAATCTTCCACTAAACAAAATTGACTGTCACTAAAATCCTAGAGTTTGTAAAATGTGCTTGGCGAGCTGGTCCTACAACTACCCAGGAACAAGAGAGTCATGGAAACAAAGGACAGCAAGCAGGAAGCAGCCTGACTCTCAAGCTCCCCAGTTCTGACAAGATCTCAGGAAAGGATAAACAGCATGGTTAGGATATCCTATGGGGCAAAGGGTGAAGGGGTTTTCAATCCACTGGTTTACCTCCAGATCAAACATTCTTATGCCTTGTATAAAGAATTATGTCACTGTTTTCCAAAAAATGAAGGTTGTTCAGCTTGTCAAGATCATGGCGTGTCTGAGCATCTGGGATAAACACCAAGCTACCTATTAGCAGGAAAAAAGGGACTGAGATCCTAATTCATCTTGCCTGAATCATTCTGCTGAGGATAGACATTAACATTTTAAGTCCTGCCAGTATTCAATGGGACTGCACTGCCATGGGAGACACACACAGAAAAAACCCCTCCTATTTTTGATGTTTTCCAGAGTTTTTTCCCAAACCTCCTTAAAGGGCAAATACTATTCACATCCTTTAATGAATCAGGAGCAGACAAGAGTTCAGCTCTACAAACTTCTTCTTAAGACTGCTATTTTTAATGTAATTTGAATTTAGGTGCAGCTTGTACCTACATAGTTGTAAAGTCCAAAAAACTTCACTGAAGTGTCTTCTTAAGAAGAAACTCTCTGTTGCTGCACAGGTAGACTTTTGTTGTTGACTTCAACAGAAGTTTAGGCTCCAGGTTTCCAACTTGCATGAACAAAATGTCAGTATCATCAATCACTTGATTTCTCAGTTTACCTCATTATTGTTCAAACAGTTTTATTTATTTCCTGCCTCCACTTAATAATATTTGTAATGTCTTTTGAAAATTAGTTTTTGAAAAACACAAAACAAGGAGTAAAACAGGACCTCCTAATGCCTCTCCAAGTAATCAAAATCTGAATCTAAATAGTTCTGTGGCAACAGGCTGAGAAAAGTATATTTATTTTCAATTACTTTATTTCCATGTATAAAATGCACATCCAAATCACATTTTGTGAATAAGTAAACAATTTAATTTGATTGTGGTTTGTTGCTTTATTTTGGTTTGTTTTGTTTTTTTGGTGGTGGTGGGGGTCGGTTTCTATTTTCTTTTTGGGCAGGAAGTAATCAAGAAGAAATGGGGAATAATCAAATGCACCCAGCATCAGCAAAGTTTTCTCATTACACTCTGAGCAATAGCAAGATGGGGAAAATAGCAGATTATTATGTCTGATGAGTATAATTACAATTTTTCGAAAAAGGGGGAATCTAGGTTTATCACTACACCTGTTTGGTTTTTTAATAGATACCTTTAAATTCTGATGAACATGCAGCAGCAGAAAAATTATTCCTTCTTGCTGTTTGATGGCCTCCAGTAATGCTTAAGAAAAATTGTTTTCCATTCCACTGAACTGTAAAATAAACAAAACAAACCCTTCACTAAATGCTCTAAAGGCCAAGGGGTCTCAGTGAATGAACTTCAAATGGCTGCTTTGCTCATCATAGGAAAAATCCATTATGTGATTGTGTTTAGAAATAATCTAGCATATTTTGGGTGCCATAGCATTTTAAAATAATAAACTGATGAAGAGGCAGAAAGTAAGTTGCTCCCTAAATCTAAATACAAATGTATTTCAATGTCATTTTCTATATGCAAAGAAATGCATAGAACTAAATCAGTTCTATAATTTATAGTGAACGTTATGTTTTCCTGTACTTTTCAGCTTCCTTTCATTCCTTTCATGAAAGAGATTCTCATGACCTTTTCAGTATTAGCCTCAAGACATAGCTGAGCTATTCTTTTCATATAGAAACCCAAGACCTCAGCTGGCTAGCATGAAAGCTAACTTTGCCGACAAATCTCTAAGAAAACATGTGATAATGTTCATCTGTATTTTGGGGATTTTTTTTCTTTTTACTGAAACTATCAATGCCCCTAAATTTAACGGCTTCCTGTAGGTTTTTAGGTTTAACCAGGACCCTCTGAGACCGAGCATTAATTAACATCCTGTCCTGAGTGTTAAAGGCTAATAAAAGATCGAATATATAGCAGAATCATATGACTTCTGGTCACAGATTCTCTTTTACTGCATCTGTTAGAAAATGTACTACTGGTGTTTTAGGATTCCTAACCTTTTATTCATCACTGAAAAATAAAATCCTTGTATTATCTGTTCTGTTGTAGGCTCCATTAGGAGATGATTTCCAGCCTTTCTGCTGGATTTCAAAGAGTATCACTGTGAAGTTTCCTTTTTACAGGGGATTTCTCTATAACAGAAAACAATTAGGACAATGGAGATTTTCCTTAGAAGAGAAAAAGTTTTCTGGTTTTGTCAAGCATATTTCTTTTACTGGTATATTCAAAGTCCTCAGGATTATCTATTAATAATGTTAGTAGGTAACGAAATGCAGAAGACACGCAGGATTTGATCCGCAAGATGCACCCTGGAGCATGCTGAGGGAGAGGAATGCAAAACGGAACAGTACAGCTTTCCTTGCACTTTGGAAGTAGAGGCTATGACACACATTTCAAAGAACATTACCTGATCACAGACCTTACAAGGAACCTTTAATAATGGCATCAGACCTTCCACCAATCACACCCTGCCCATTACAGCATGTTTGTCTAACATTAGGTACCCTGAATAGGTTCTTCAGAAAATTACCTGAAAACCTCTTGGTTGAAGAAGTGTGAGAATACCTGTACAATTGGACTGCGTAGCCCTGCAGACCAGTAGGTTCTAGATCCCACAGGGTTCAGAAAATACAAGAGGTCATGTATTCATTGTAGCTCAGAAAGTGCCAGCCAAGAATTTAGGGAGTGAGCAGCACTTAACTGGATAAAGGAGAGCACAACATCACGGCTCAGGCCATTAGTAAATCATTTCACCCAGTATAAGACTCAGAGCTATGTGACACAGCAGTGATCAGATGTGGAGGATAACCCACAGTACAAAGGAAATGCAATGCTGAATGGTTATCAAAGTATGACTTGGTTGTGGGAGCCCATTTCACACTGTCTGGTATTACTGGCAAAGTGGAACAGAAATTCTTCCGTGTCTATCCCTACCTAACTTATACTTGGCAACTACTGAATTCCTATTATTAATATAAGACTAGGACTGCTTCCAGTTCTATGCCATGTGATTGCATTTGAACATAGGGAAATGAGAAGAAAACCTTTAAAACCACTGCAAAGCAGTCACATGAAAAATTGTGTGTATTTATGCCTTGTGTGTTTTTCTAAAGTCTTTCTAGACTCTGCTTGGGTTAGCTCCCAGCATAAACTGGTCATTAGAAGGCACAGATGAAGTAACTGTCATCAAATGAAATTTCAATGACATCAAAACCATAAACAGAAACTACTCTTCCAATTTTGTCTCTAGCAGTAGCAAACATCAATTGAGCTTGTAATACAATCTTCCCAACATACAAGTAAATAAAGTCACACCTAATAATGCTGTTCTTTCTTATCATATGAAATTCTGTTTTGTACCAGTAGATATTAAATTTTTCTACCATTCAAAGTTTATGCTGATTCCAGAAAGAAACCTTTCTGAAAGGAAAAAAAAAAAGAAAACAAAAAAACCATGCTTTCCTTCTCTGCATGGAATTAGTTATACTAAACAAATTAAGCTGATATGTGCAATATTTAGAATTGCTACCAACTCTGAAAACTCTGATAATTTTCACAGAAATAACGTCTGTCATGTATTTCTCTTGGGTTATGGTGCCATTTGCCAACTAGGGGAGACCTTTAAAAAGAAAAGAGCTACTCAAGATTATTCTTTCAGTACTCCCACAGAAGTCAAGACCTGAGCAGCTTCTTAAATGTTGACAGAAGGAAGTATAGGACCAGTTAACACTTCAGCACTTTTTCACTGCACTTTTGACCTACAAGCTTGCTGTGGAACCCAGAATAGGATTTATACCCACTCCATAGCAAATAAGTGATAGGGATATTAGAAGTAAGACATTGCCAACACTTTCACAATAGACCTGATGTCTAAACCAAGCACATTCAGACAACATTAAATGTCCTGATAGACTATGGACTTATAATTAAAATTAAAGATACAAGTCTTATATAGTCTACTTGAGCTATATCAGTATATTAACCTGCAACAGAGTAGAGGCATTAAATTTCAACTATCCATACTATTCAGACTTGAGAAATGGTTAGAAGCACACTTGACTTTGGCCAAGGTAAATTTCCCATGTCTATACCATTTCAGGTTGTGAGGGAAACTGTCAACGGAGTTGCAGTATCCAACCTTGAGACTTGAGCACTATGTATTTTACGAGTACAGATGCCTTAACAGCCCAAATGATAGAACCTGCCTACATATAAAGCCTGCAAACAGAACAGGTACTTGAGGGTAGTTGTGTGAGGTGACAAGAGGTGACTGTTCACTAGATATTTATGGCTGTTATACTATCCTCCTTTTGTTGAGAAAAGTGCAACATTAAATTTTTATACATAGCTGTCCTGAAACCAGCTCAGGATTCCTATTATCTCAAACCTTCCAGTCCTATAGCTTTTAAGACCCTGTAGATTCATCATTTTCCCACCCTAAGCATCCCTTGTCTTCATTAACACACCTAGAGATACTTATTTTAATTCTTCTCATTTGCCTTGTCTCAACTTTCTTCTCTCATGAATCTCATCCTCATTCTTCTCAGTCCAGCACCTGCCCTATTCCCAGCTCAGTATTCCACTTTGTACATTTTGCTCCACCATGTTCTCTTTGACAACCACTTCACAATGATGTCAAGTACAGGTTAATCTGGACGGCTGAACCTGCCCTCTCTCCTTATTCTTGTGCACCTGTAGCCCAACTTCAGGTTCTGATGTAGATCTGAAAATTCAGGCTTTAAGTTCCACCCAGACAGAAACCTAGAGGGCATGGAAAGGATGACATGGCTGAAAAAGACAACTTAGTGGTATTTGAAAATTTCTGTAGTAGTCTGATCTCTGATCTATAGTTGCCTGAGCTGGGCATTTAATTTAAAGAATGAAGTTTTGTTTTGTTCTGCTTTTTTTCCCCTAATAATTGCTTGATAAAGGGAAAGAGAGTGAAAAAATATTCTGAGAGTTGTATGTTTTCTGCTGAGAGTTCATATTGCAGTCTGTGAGATCTATTAGCAATAAACATTAAGGGCTTGAATTTTAGAGCTCCCTGTACTGGCACCTCGTTTTCTTCCATTATTAAAACAATCTGAAAATCTCTGCAGCATACATACAAGTATATGATTTTTCACACATTCAAATAAATAATGCATTATGAGGAAATATGTATAAAAGTAATCAGAAGATCAGTTTGCAATCTTACACTTAAGCAGCTTTGTGACTTGAGTAAAAATATTTGGAGCATTTGGAAGAGTATTTCTGTATTAAGTAAATAAGGTTTGCTTGTTTTCTACAAGAAAAAAAAGGCTTTACAGTAGGCTTCATGGTATAGTTAAGAGCAAAGTAATAGCCATTATCTTCTCAAAACTTAAAGAAAAAATATTAATATTATTTTACCTGTTCTGCTGGAAAAAAAATCAGGTTAAATCAGAATCAGGTCTCTGTGCAGAAAGCTGGAAAAAAAATGGTTCTAATACATAATAGGTAGTTTTTGTTGGGTGGATTGCATCCCTGGTCAGTTTTGCGTTTATGGCTCAGTACTAGTGAAACATTTTATTTTCACATCTTAAAAGATCATTTCAGGGCTGAACAAACACAGCAGATTCAGCAGCAGCTGGAATACAACTACTACTGTTCACCCTTTGGAAAGTTTATGAAAGCACTGACATGTTCTGAAATATTAAAAGGACTTCTGAAACTCGGAGAGAAAACAGCAATGTAAAATCAAGGATCTGGTCTGGCTGAGTGGATAAAGTGCCATCTTTTGATACTGGGGACCTAAATCTTTCAAGTCAATATGTGGTACAGAATGGCCTTTATGGTCATTGACTAGTGGCTGTGAATTCATATCAACAAAAGTAACATAATTCAGACCAGAAGAGAGGAAGAAATCAAAGTGTAACAAGGCTCACGTTAAAAAAAGGCACAGGCACTCGCTTGGAAATAGCCTTGAACAGTAACACCTGACCCAAAGCTCTTGCTCCTGGGAGAGAGTTCAGATCAAAATTTGCATTCGAAGGTTTCAGCTCAACTTAGCTCTATACATCTAACACATTTTACACTTTACACAGTTCCATATTTTATATGACTTCACCACTGTGGCACCAGAATACCTCAAATGTTAATGCATGTATATTTTTAACCCTGCAAGATACAGAATATTTGGACAGAGACATTACTTACATTTATACAGACATCTTAACTTGCAGCCAGAAAACATAGAGTGTTTAAACATGCTGACACTAAGGCAGGAAAATCAGTAGTCCATAAAGTTTGAATTTCAGTATCGTGGGTCTGGCAGTCCTTGGGAAGCAGGCCAGCACTCCAGATCCACCTCAGGGCATGCCAGCTCATCTCATGTGTGTGTTCCAGGCTCAGCCCTAAGAGAAGGCAACTTGATGCTACACGCAAGATTTGGGCCGAGGTAAAAATGACAGAATCACTCTGTCTCCCTCAAGCCCTCACATCCCTCAGGCATATCTTTAAACGTCTCTCCAAATTTTCATTGCACGAACTTGTACAATGCTTGGGCAAGATTCCTGTGTTTCATGCCTGATACCTTTGGGTACCTTTTATAATTTCTAAGAAAAAAACCAAAATTCTTGTTGCTCCAACAGTTCCACAGTTACCCTCTTGTGAAGTGGGAAAAGTGTTATTTAAAATTATTTTCAATCTTCCCACCTGTCACAACCTAGCAGGTTGCTACTAGGGAAAAAAAAAATCTCAGAACTGGATTTTTTCCTTCTTCTAAATTGATCTAATGCCATATAAAATGCAGGGCTTAGATGCAAATCTGGTATGGGTGATCCCACACCTGTCTTAGAGACAGGTCCCAGAACACACCTCCATTGTCCTATACTCTAAAGATTTTTCCCATCCCAAACTGAGGGATCCTCTGATCAACTCACAATAAGTCACTTTCCTTCTTATTGTAAATGAGGTAGGTTAAACGAGTAATTTTTTAAATTTAGTTTTCTGTCATGAAAATTCCCTTTGAATGTCACAGAACACCTTCTGTGGACTGGGTTCAATTCTGTGACACAGGAAATGTCATAGTGGGTAAAAATCAGTTTCATCAGACTCAACAAACTATCTCTCTTACTGTCAAAGTTACTGTTTGTGGTCATTTAAAGGAGAAGCATAAGAAATATTCCTCCTGTATATGAATTTTAAAAAAATCTTAATATTGTAATGGGCAGTTTTTTTCTCTATCCAATTTTCTTTCAAAACCTTTTATAAATTTACTTTGGGCACTACAAAAATTTCTGACTATGAATTCCAGAATTGGAATGTACTGTGTGAGAAAAGTGCTTCCTTATCTTTATCTTAAGCTAGCAGCATGATAATTGCATCAATTGGGCCTCAGTTCTTCAAACACTGTCAATAGAAAACATAGCAATTCATCTACTTTATGCTATTTATTATTTGATATACTCTATAATTTTGTCCCTGAGTCATTTTTTGTCCCTGAAGACCCATAATCCTAACCTAATTGCTCTTCACACAAAAGCTTCTTCATATCTAACTGTTGCTGCCTCTGTCTGTTTCAAAAAATTTTTCTCTTGGAAACAGGGGGGACAAAACTTCATACCGTATTCAGGACACGAGCTGATCCTGGTTTTATACAGAGGAAAATTACAACTATTCTGTTCTTGATGCTTTCTTTGTTGTTCCTATGATCTTCAGCTTTCACTGAGCACCACTTAGAACTGAGCTAACCACAATGATTCTAAATGTCTTTCCAAAATATCCATACCTCATTTATGAACCCATGGCAGTGTGAAAATTATTAGGATTATGCTTTCTTGCATCTATTACTTTTAGCTTATCAGCACTGAATTTTGTTTCCCGTTTTATCTCCAACCACTCAAAATCACAACTTCAGTTACCCTTTTGTTGTCAGTGTTGGTTTCAGTCACCTTGAAGAATTCTGTAGCATCAGCAGACTCGGTCACCTCGTTAAGCACTTGCTTTTCCAAATAATTTGTAATTGTGACGAACAGTACAGATCTTACCAAAGTTCCCCTTAATCTGTACTGACAATCTCTTTGCATTGTGAAAACTGTAAAACTATCCCTACACTGTACGTCCCATCTTTTCAGCCAGCATTCTGCTTTTCTCCATAAATTCAGTGGATCTTGGATACAGTTGACAAGAATTTCACACAGGATTCCAGGTTTGTTTTTCTCGGTTACACAGGAGTTTAGTGTAATGGGTTTTATTTCATAAGACAGGAGACAAAGCCACTTCTCTGACCTCTCAGAACCCAGCAGCAGAGCAGCAAAGTCTGTCTAGTCCTGACCATTATGCTGCCCCCTTTTTTGTACCACTGCTGTTGCACACAGTCAGGACAAACTCATACTGAGTTTAAACATGCACCACCAATATTTCCCAGAAAAAGAGAGGACACTTCAAAATGGCACCACAAGTCACCAGTCAACCACTTCACTGTCCATTCTCATGTTTCTCCATAGGCTTCCAGTATGTCAGAAAACCCTGGATTATCTCCATTGCATGTCTTAAATTTATATCTGATTTGTATTTAAACTACTTTTCTTTTTCTAGTCTGAGTTACATACACAGCACTAAGATACAGTAGCTGAATTCATATTTTTTTAGCTTTAGGGGACAGCTATTTTTTCTTTTTTTTTTTCTGGTCTAAATTTCCCTCTTCATTACTGCTTCTCCTTGCATTTTCTACCAGGAAATGCTCAGCTTAACATGTCAGATAAATTGTCTTGCAAATTTGGATGAGCCCATCCAAAATCAGAAAGAAAGACTGATACATAACAAACCCATGCTGTTTAGAAAATCAGCACTTTCCTTTATCATGTATTTTTAATTCCTAATCAAAAGGAGTATTTTACCTAGCTGAATCAAAGCATATCTATGCCTACTCCTGCTCTTCTTTATGGCTACACCATTTTAGCAATTCACATTTTCACTAAGCATGTTGAGAGTATGATGAGACACTAAAACTTAGAGGTGTGACAACGTTGTGGAGGTGTATTAACTTACTTGGATCTCATGCTGACTCTGCAGTGATAAACACAAGATGAAGCAGTGAGTAAAAAATACATGGAGATATAACAACCGATCTGCTTCTTTCCCACACATCTCTGTCTTCATGATGCTGAAAATCTCACTGGTCCAGCCTGGGGAAAGAAATCTTTCCATAATCCTACAAGAGCTTACAATCTACCATACAAATCAAAGTAATATGGTAATCAGCAGATAAGCACAATAACACATGTGGTGTTAAATGAAGTCTCTTGTTCTCTCATGGGGAGGAAGAGACAGACTTATTTGTTCAATATACCATTATAAAATTATCTAGTTTTAGGAAGAAAAAAAACAACAGAGAGCACAATTTAAATTCTTATCGTTTGCCTTTTTTTTGGTGAAACTTATTGATGAATAATTTAGAATTGTGTCTTAGTTATTCTCTCTTTATAAAAATGTAATCTGACTTAATTATGTGTCATCACAGCAATAACAGTAAAAGAAATCCACTCTGGGGATGAGTAGAGTATATAGTGTTTTATGAAAAGTCCAAAAGACATTATTTTAATTTATACAAAGTGTATTTCAGCACTTGAAACCCTTTTGTTCATAAAATTGTTTCCAAGCATTTCACAGGTCTCCTACCAGTAAAGAGGAGTTGCACAGCAGATGAATACAAAGGGTAGTGGTAGCCTTGGTTAAAGGCTGACAGGTTGATTGTGAGGATTTTATGCACTCATTCATGAAGTTAAGATTGTTAAGGAATATTTTATGCACCAGAAACAGAGAAGATGATGGAAAACTTCTATTAACCCAAGGCAAATCTGTTTAGTTGACCCCTATCCATGCCACGTCAACACATCCATGCTGCACAATTAATTAAAAACAAAATTAGAAACAGCTTTTGCTGTTGTTTCTTCAGCCAAGTGGAGAAATGTGTAGTGACTGTTTCAAATGAGATCACACCAAGATAGCATTTAAAGTTATCTCCTAAATCCAAATTCATGTACACATTTTCATCAGAGGCACAGTAGATTAGATACATACA
The DNA here is from genome assembly GCA_035041135.1 of Platyrinchus mystaceus. NCBI lineage: Eukaryota > Metazoa > Chordata > Aves > Passeriformes > Tyrannidae > Platyrinchus > Platyrinchus mystaceus. Next base: position 106,388,199 of record JAWWLV010000121.1, on the reverse strand, counting down.
CAGTGACTCAGAGGTATAAAATCATAAACAGTACAGCCAAGGGCAATAAACATTGCATCACCTTGGACAGAGGATAGAATTTTTATTTTGTTAAGGTACAGTAGCACATATCGCCAAACAGACATTCTGTTGCTAAACGATAATAGTTGCAGTGGATACAACTAAATATTGTGTGACTGAGAGAGATGAGCAACTACAAAAAATAAAATCCAGCAGCTTTCCTGCTTTACATGCACACCATTTCTTCTGTGAAAACTCCAGAGCTTCAAAAAAAGGCATATTCAGAAAAATTTGCATCATAGTTAAACTATCTTTATATCCAGGTCAAAGATGCCTAGGGAGTTTACTGTATTTCCTGATGAAGAAGAGGCTCACAGCCAGGTAACAAAGATGGCCATACTGTGGAAAACTAGCAGTTTAATAATCAAACAATAACCCAGCTCATTATCTGTAATTGCTTCTGTCCTTAGAGACCTGACACAAAACAGCCTTGTTTTCCAGCACAGAACATCTACCTATTCTGAGATGCAATTTCTAAAACACAGAAGGTTAAAACTTCAAATATTAGTGCAGGAAAATATGATTTATACATAATGTATATTCATTATTGATTACATTTCCCTATAACTACCATGATTAGTTTCTAAGAGAATGCACACAGGGGTGATTTAAAAACAGAAGTTGCTGGAAAACAGTATTTTAAGTTATTTTTCCCTTGCTGGACCTTTTATCCTGTAAGTTTATGCCAGACATCAGTTGCTCAATGGACTGCAGTTATTACAAAAAGGCCTGAATCTTGTTCAACAATTTAAGTTACTTAAAGGAAGTTCAAATGGACCAAGCTAAACAGTGAAGCTCAGCTTTCAGAAATGAACAATGATTTGGGGCAACCACTTAAAAACCCCTTCAAATGCCTAGAGTTTAAGGAGGAAAAATTATCAGAACCTTCTGAAAGCCAAACCAGCAACCCGGTGCAATGAGCCACTGTGACCCAGGCTCTGTAATCACACTGGGGCAGATGGTTAGTGCCAGCCCTCTTTACTTGAGAGCTTTCTGAAGACCTTTAAGTTGTGTGACTTAACACTTGCCAGCCACGGCTTGTTCTCCTTTTTCTCATTTCAGAGAAAAGACAGATTATTGCCATTCTTTTGTCATGGTTAAATAATGAACGTACCGGGCTCCCTATTCATGTCACAGTCTCAGTAACAGCCTTTGTATTATTTCTTTTTCTATCAATATATGCAACACAGAAGTGTTATTGTAATATAGATTAAAAAACTGGTTTCATCTGAACTGAATCCCTTTGCATATAGTCTCTTCCAATCAATAATCCTTATGGAGGTTTAGAAGCAGATTTCAGTTCAGATTACAGTTTTAGAGAAAAACTCATGGAGTTTTTCATGATATTGAAGGTAGCTCAAACTACAATGAAAACTTGCTTTCTTTTATGACAAATTCAATTCACTGCAAACAATATGTAGCACATATGTGAAATCTGTTTATATAGCATTTTCTTAGTTTTATCAGGCTTCCACACATTCAGAAGAAAAGGAGAAAATTGTAAAGTATAAGACACTTCAAGTTTTGGGTGATTGATTTTCTTTCCTTTTTTTTTTTTTTGTTTGTTTGTTTGTTTGTTTTCTTTGGTTTTTGGGGTTTTTTTAGGTTCATAAAAAGTGTCTTCATAAATAGTCAAAGGGCAGAATGAGTGTAACTAACTATGCTAATTGCATTGCTGGTTTCACTGCATTTCACAGGGGAACAAAGGAAAGATAAAAATGGCATAAAACAATGGGACCAGGAAAAGAGACAAAGAAAATACCACCACAGTCTGAAAGAGCTGCTGTAGCAGAAGGAAATAATTCACTGAAAAGTTGATGCTGAAAAGAAGCAAAAATGTGTGGGCTGAATTGATGGGCATCCCTTCTCCATTTAGCAATGCAGAGCTCGGCTGAAGTAAATTGAGTGCAGACTGTAATGTCAGAGCCATGCAAAAAAATTGTCTCAAATGCACAGTTGTCTTCTGTGGGTCCACAGTGCTCTTTTTTTCTCCACTTTCAGCTTTGATTGCCCCTTTATTATTTGATTGGTTTGGTGCTTTAATTGACATGAATGTGGAAGCGAGACCAATAGGAAGCTAATTTTTTTCTGAAGTGTTTATAAAATACAAGATTTTTGGAAAAAATTGGTATTTTCTGCCAGGATTTAGTCCTTTCTCTTTAACCTCATTGTACTCCTGTAGGTGGGCTGTCAGTAGACTGCTAGATAACTAGGATCTTGGGCATCTGATTTAGATATCTGAGCTTAAACAACAAGAACTTTCTTTGTAAACCTCCGAAGGGACCTATTTTTCTCTATACAGCTAAAAAGACAGACTGTGGGAAATTACACGGACAAGTCTAGCAGTAGGAGTGTTGGCTGTATGTTAACTGGTATTCTGGCATGTTTTAAGGGAAAATCAGCATGGTAAAGAATGGACAATCATTTCACGTGTTCTAAAACATGCACCAACCTGTAAAAACTTTATATTTGATTACATGATTTTTTTCAAGAAAAATCATTCAGTTCAAGAAACAACCATGAAAAAACAGGATTTTATCAGCACAGTTCTGGTTTGCTACATCAGACAGTATAGAGATATAATTTATTAGAAATCGATGCAAATAGCACTTGCAACATCTTTCTATGGCTTTAGGAATTTCAGGGCACATAAACACAGGCCACCAAAAGCTCCTAAGGCTAAATGTATGGATCAGATGTTCCTAAACTCTCTGCCAATAGGATCACTCTTCTTAAAAAAAGTTTTAAGGAATTAATGTGGTTGCTTAGATTCTCACAAGGAAACTGCAAAGCCTCATTACTAGTTGATGGGAGATTAATGTTGTGGAAAAAAGAGAGACTTCATGGAATTATTTATTAGCTTGCATGAGATGGAATGAGAATACAAAAGGGGTTAAAGACTGCTGCAAAGTCTCCTACTGAGATAACTTGTTATACAAAAGGGTAAGTGCTAAAAAGCTTTCAAGCACTGCCTCACCTGACAAGGTTGGGAAAGTAGGTATTATCTGAAAGGCAGACCATACTTTTCAGAAGGAGGATGATTCTTTTTTGGCTTGCAAATGTCTACCTATCAGACAGGAGGAGATTTAAATGGGAGTGTTCATCTGTCTGTTGCTGAGACAGACTTACTGGGAACAATTTTAACAGTGAGCAAAAAAATTCTGTGAAAAGGATAGATAAAGCAGCATGAGTTCATCTTTTTTTTCCACAGAAGGTCTCATATCCTTGTCTCTCCTCTTCCCCCCAAAAAATAAATATTAAAAAACTTCTGAGGATAATTTTTCATCATCATCAGTAGGAGTTGCTGGATTCATTCTAGTTTTAAGACTAGGATACTTATTAAACTTACCTTATTAAACCCATGGGATTAGAGCCTTTAGGTCATTAACTTTAATTTCAGAACAGCAGCTCACAGGAGCAGCTAGGAACAAGATTGTGGGCTTAGATTCTTCTGTTTGGAGCTTTATAATACACAAGAAAAAGCAGTGCAGCCCTCTGGGATAAAACGAAGTATTTATGGAGTCACACACAATACACTGAGTTTTCTGATGTCCTGCTTCCATACCAAGCTATGGAAATTTGCTACTGCCCTAAGGGCTTAGGTTACTCCAGGAAGTATTAATTAAAACATAGGAAATTTCAAAAGGTAGGGGAGCAGCCTGAGCACATGGGACAAGTCTGAAAGTGATGGGTGCATGACTTGGGCTGGGTTGTGTCAGAACTGTACCTTCTCTGCTTAGGTAACCATATTTTAGGTGTTGCATGACAAAATAGTTGAGGTTAGCAAGAACTGGACACAGTACTCTTGCTGTTGCCTCACCAGTGCCAAGTAGAGCTGAGGGATCAACTCTCTTGACCTTTTGCTGTGAGGGTGCTTTGTTAGATCAAGGTCATCTTGCTGTCCATCAGGACATCAAGGTTTTGCTCAGGAAGTTGCTTTTCAGCCAGTCAGCCCCCAGCATGTACTCGTGCATGGATTTAACCCTCCTGAGATGCAGGGCTTTGTATTACCCCATGTTTTTGAGATTCCTCTCTCTGCCCATTTCTCCAGCCCATCAAGGTCTCTCTGAAGGAGACACAACCATCTGGTATATCACCCAGTCCCCTCAGCTTTGGTCAGCTACAAACTGGCGGGAAATACATTCCATCTGCCTGATTTTTCCCAGTAAGGTTATGTGAGATGAACTCCATTCTATGTGTGCATGTGTTTACAGCATCCACCTTAATGTGACCCTGAACTCAATGCAGATATGTAGCTTGTTGTAATGCAAATTAATAAAATAGTAAGAATAACCATGTTCATCAAGTCTTTCTTACCCCTCAGAAAATCATGAAAGCCATCATCAGGGCAGAGGAATGGCAGCCAAATATCGAGAAAAGGAGAGAAAGAGAAAAAAAATCAGATTGAAAGAAAAAGAGAATTCCTCTAGAAAAGAAAACAGGTCAACAAGAAACCCAGGAACCCAAAACCATTAATAAAAAGCATGAAGCTAAAATTGATTGGCTAAATCACACAAACTTTGTGCAGACACATTTGTTCAAAGCTGAAGTGGTTAAATTTGACTTAGCTTAATTCATTTATAGTATGTATTAAATGAAATAAAATTAAGGTCTTCTTTACTTCTAACAAGGCTGTCAACACAGGGATTTAATGCAGCTGAAGTGTGAACTTTAACATTTAATTTGGATTGACTTTCCTAACTGTCCCAATGCAGAAGAATCCTATTAGCTTTCACAGTGGCAAAAATTAAAAACAGAAAACAGGGAATGGACGCGAGCCAGGTAATGGTAAAAAGTAATTAAATTAAGACAAAGAATCTTTCCAGAAGGAATTATGAGAAGCCACAGATTATAGCCAAGAGGTGATCAAAGCTGTTTACCAGCATACAGAGAAAGGGCCAGGAACAGATGAAGAGTAATCATAAAACAGATCAAATACTATCAGTTAGAGACTGGCATTGCAGAAGATCTGGAGTACATGAAAAGATACAGAATTATTGTTTTTAAATGCCCAGATGGAACTGGCAAAAAGGCAGAGAAAAAAAAGAGCTAGACTACTACAAATAATCAAAGAAATGGAAGAAGTTTTAAAAAACAGAAGATTCTTTTAGCATAAAAAAAAAATTATGAGCCTTTAGAGAGGCAGAAGTGCCAAAATTGGAAACTGGAAGACCACTTACCTTGTAGAATGGAAAGAAAATTTAATTATAAGTAATAATGACTCTGAGGGCTTTCACTTTTATTTCAGGGCACAATGAAAAGACACTGGTACTCATATCACTGCACAGGTAATACAGCTATTTAGTACCTCTAAGGGAAATGGTGACTGATCCATATATGCTTGTTATGTATTTCTAACAAGAAACAGAGTCTTGTGATTTACAAAGATTCCAAAATAAAGGAATTTCTTAACCAAACTAACCATACAGCACCATAGGTATATGCTTTGACTTCTGGAATGGTTCTCTGCACCTGTACAGAAAGACTCTTTATAAAAAATTACAGCTTCACCTGTTCTCCAAATAGGTCACAGCAACTGAAAGGTGAAGTTACAGCTCCTCTGATGAGCTTCGCTATCATCTCTTGTGCCTCTTTTTGCAAACAGCACAGGGAAAGATGGACCAACTAGCTGACACACAGATTGGCCTCTTTCTATGACACTCATCACACCATTCTTCTGTATCCCAAAGACTTCTGAAAATACTCTTTTTTTCAGCTTTAGAAGCCAAATGGAACAACTGCCTTTTTCTTACTCTCCAGAGTTACATACTTTTTTGAAAAGAGTAACCATCTGATCCTTTTTTTCCTCATAAATTTGCAAAGCTTTAACACAGACCTGAATGAAGCAGAACTAAATCATGTAGATAAACAGGTTTACATAAAACACCTGCCTCCTCCTTACCTTACATGCTCAGGTCCACAGCAAGAGAAGAACCAAGGCAGACTGGAGACTCCTTGGTAGCAGAGCAGAGTAAGCTGTACAAAAATCTCAGACTTTAGTGAAATAGTAGTGGAGCCCACTGAACAGTGCAAAAGATCAAATATGAAGAAAATTAACTTAAATGAATTCTTAGTGTTTGGCTTAGAACTACCCCAGAAGAGCGCAGCACAGACAGAATTTGAGAAAAGCTTAATTTGAGCTCTCTGTCCAAGACAATTTTGCCTGTGTTCCCAGTTTAGCTGAGGGCTTGGATTGCCATTTATGAGGCACAGGCTATATGTAAGTATATTTTCTCTACCCACCACTAGAGTGCCAGAAGAAATACAGTTTGTAATCAGATTTATGCCAATACCTGCTCTAAGAGCCCTCATTTGTTACCTTGCTAAAATTTCACACTTCAAAGTAGGGTCTAAATCTAAGCATATGCAATGTAGCCTTGCCTAAATTAATTTACAGCAAAAGGACTTATTTATTTCTTGCCCTTGGTATAGTCTGATTGGCTTTTGTGACAGCTGTAAAAGGAAAGCTGCTAAGAGAGACAATCACATCCGACAAAGAACATGCTAATGAAATCAGACTTTCTAAAGGGAAGTGATTTTGACAGATTAGAAATTATAGCTTTGTATGGATACTACCCAAGTTGTCAGCCCCTCTTCCCACAGTAGCAGCAGGCTCTGTTCAATTTGAGGAACACTCTGTCTGCTCATCATGCTATATAAAATCAACCTCTAACCATATCTGGGTGATTTCCTACAGTGAAAAACTCTGAAACAGAAGGTAAAAATTCCCCATTTGGCATCTTAATCTTCTATTAATGATGCAACCTGTACTGTACCATCTGAAAAACATGAATCAACAATGAGCCCACCCTTCCACAAATAGAACTCTCTGCCCTATAATGTGGTGATCTTTCTCCTTCTAATTGCATCTTACAGATTTTTAAAAGGCACTTTAGTCCTTAAGTGTAAAATTTGCATTCAAACTATTGTACAAAGAAACACTAACAATGATTTTGAAGCAATTTCTGCTAAAAAAGAGCACAGACTTCTGATCACACACCATCGGAGAAGATGGAAGTGTACATGAAGCATTTTTTTTTTCTCATTAGCAACCATTAGAAACCCTCAGGGGGAACATAATGACCAGTGGAAAAAGGGCAGAGCAGACTTCAGTGAACAAAACAGATGTTTAGTGCATATAGATATTATCCAACACCAGCATCAAACTAGTGAGTTTAGCCATTTAGGGCATCTCCTAGGAAACCATCAGATAACATTAAAAGATATTGACTAACATAAAAAGAGCTGCAGGGGAAACAGTGTATATTTGATAGAAATGGGATGTGCTTCTAAATGCAACAGTTCTAATTTCTGCTGAGTCAAAAAAATGGATCTATTTTTCTAGATGCATATTGTGATTTTGGTTAAAGGGCTTCAAATTTGCTGTATGTTACCATGTCTTGACATTGCAGTCTTTAACCAAGCAATGTATAAAATGCAGTGCAAAGCAAATCACAAAGTGAGAGAACACAAAAAATTTATCTTAAATAACGTTCCAACTTGTACAGCACATAACATTGTTTTGTTTTTCTTGGTATTATTTTCTTTTCCCTGCCAGTTTTTTCTGGATGAAATTTTCCACATAGACTGAAAGCTATAAAACTGGCAAAGGGATTGGGCACTTCATTTCTTTTATGGTCCTTTGAGGAAAACTTCTTCTGCACATTATGCCAAAAAAAAACCATTTTAATTGACCAGGACCAACTGGCAGTGTGTCCATCACACCATGTGAAGTGTTCTTGCTCATAACTGCAGCATTTCACCTCTGTGTTTTGTCCAGGAAGAGAAGGCATTTTATTCACTGACATTTTCCTTTCCTCTGTACAATTTCTTGTCTGATCAACAATGTTTATTGCCTGGTGATTTCTTTTTAGAGTGCTAAGGACACCTTTTCCACTGAGATTACTGTTTTGCCCTCTCTGCAAGTCAGCGAGTAGAAAGGTTAGCTCTGAATTTCGCTAATGAGAACTTTGCTGATCTGTTCAAGTTGGCTGAAACGCCTTTTGGGCATGACCAATCAGAGCATAAAGTGTCAGGAGATTTGCTGTCTCTCTACAGCCCTGGCAAATGTCTCCCTGCAGTCTACCAGAGCATTAATTCTCTGCCCAGTTCCATGTATCTGTGGCAAGGGATAGTGGCACATACTCACCTCTAGATAAATCACAAACTATCCATGCATGCTGTGTTACTTCTTCAGTTTGGTACATTTGCTTAATGTGTTCAGGTCAAGTTGTATCATCAGTTTAGCTGAATTCATAAAATAAGGAGGAAGGCCATGATTTAAATGCAGGAACAGAGTATGAAGATGGAAAACACTTCATGAACACCAATGTTTTATTTTTTCTGAATTGAGGCTAATCTAATATACACAGAGTTCTCTACAGTACACCTGCACTGGATCAATAATGGCAGTTTTAAAGGCAACCAAACCAGCCTCTGCATGCCATGGTGTTAAGCTTGGTAGAGAGCTGGGGAGAACTGAGGAGCAAAAATAGATCCAGTGCTGAAAAAATATGCCCTCTTAATTCTATAAAATATATGGCTGCCCCAGCTTTCCTTAGCTCCCATATAATATCCTTGTATATATCCTATGCTTTCCTGGGAGGCTGTGCAGAGTATCAGCACAGCACCAACACACTGCTTAGGTGTCCCTATTTTGGGAGGTGATTGTCATCTGGTTAACTCAAGGATCAGAGATTTATGAAAGGACAAAGATCTGTCGCCTTCTAATTTGACCCAGGAGACTCTGTTATATAACAGACATGCTATCAAAAAACCTCTGTGAAACATAAACCTTGCTGAACTTCTTTTGATGTTTGTGTTTTATTTTCCAGATGGAGCACTGCCAAATAACAGCTGCATAGACAGTTAAGCTTGATCATTTACAGAACTGCAAAGGGTTTGATTGATCAGCTTAGATGTCAGCAATTTTGTAATATGCTTGGGCACCGAAGGAGCAGAGCAGGTTGGGAAATGTGAAAGGAAAAAAATATTGTGTATTCTGACTGTGTCCTACACACAAAATTACAAGCATTTTCAACAACAAAGTAATTCGTCCAATAGACTGCCCACAAGTTCAGGGCAATAAAAATGAAGAGCATCTTTAGCTGACAATTTAAGCTCAAATCGGTTTTGACTGGCAAGGTGTGGTATCATCCAGAAGAATTGATATTATAGTAGTAGCTTCAAATTATGGGGTTATAGTGTGTCTGCTCAACATGCAGCTCTTATCAGTGGAGATAGGAAAGAAATAGATAGCAATAGACGCTTTCTGTAAGCGCTACAGCTAATTAAGGACAAGACTTTGTATACACATTTATATTTGAGAAGAAACAATAAAAATTAAAATGGAAGATTTTGATTGACACTGAGTACATCCTGAAATTCTCCTTTCAGGCACCATTTTCCTATTCAATCTTCTGCACAATTTTTTTTTGAGAGAGGTCTGGGGAAAAAATGCATCTCCCTTTCAGCAAAGGAAATTTGAAACAATGTCATTTTCTGAAAATGGTGGTTTACTGAAATTACACGTTTCTGTTAAGCCAACCCATTCCATCCCCTATCCAAAAATAATTCAAGGCAGGTTGTTGTGTCAGCAGTTGTCAGTCTTTGTTATCAAACATCAGGGCTGAGATACCCACTAATGTCCTTCTCTAGCTGATGAGTATAAAGGGCATTAAAAGCAGAAACTAAAACTTGGTATTTTGGAAATAAAAAAGTAAAATCCCTTCCTAGGCTTCCTTGAGCAGCAAAACTGTTAGCACACTTTGTAATGAGCTTCTCACCCTAACAGAGCTAAATAATAGTCCAGTAACTGTAACCTAGAAATTCATCCAATTTTAAGAGTTAATTAAATATTACAATATTACAATAAATCAAGCAAAAAGAACTACATTGTAGAATCCTAAGTAGTTTAAACAGAAATGGTCCACTAATACTAGAATATACATCTAACAAGTCAGAAATATGGGAGATTAGAAATCCCTGTATCAAGATGGATGAGTTAAAAGTAAGACCTAAGCAGTAATCAGACCACGGTTAGTTCACCCAGAAACTTAACTTTTATCATTCTCAAGAGAAGGTTTGTGGACTAAAATCATCGAATATACAGCCTCAAAAATGATTGCTTCACATCACAAAACCTGGTCTTAACTGATAACCTTTACTTACTGGGACACTCAACACAAATGCACCCAACAATTCCCTCTGGACAGCAGGAACACCAGAATGATACGCACAGGAATACATTTTGTATTATACTCTGAGAACTGGCTTTTCCCCACTTCCTATTGAAATGATTGTATTGCTTCTCCAAATGATGTGTCCTTTACATCAGAAAGAAAAAAATCTTCACAATTACCATCTCGAGGTTCAACATCAAAACTATCAGCCACTTCTCTTTAACTGAGTATCTTTTAAGAAAGGACACACACAGGCATTGATTAATTAGCTCAATGCTTTCACAATACCAAAAGAGGTTTTTTCTTAGTTCTTCTTTTGTGCATTTTTAATTATGCATTTTCTATTCTGAAAGTCCATTTCTTTTCTGTAGTATTAATTTTCTTGTGTATGCGTAAGATATGGAGGTTGACAGACTCCTCACCATAAATCTCTAATCAGGTTTAATAGTTTAATGCTGCACAGCAACAAGGTTGTATTAAAGCAATTGACCCTTCAGATCAGCTGATTCCTTTACTCCATCCCCCTCACCTAAGCACAACCACCTCAAAAGTAGGCATTGATTCTGGAGTTGGGACCCCTCTAGAGTGAATAGCAAGAAATAAGCACAATTTATCTTACCATACTTATCTCAGGATAGGGTTGATTACCCTCTGCACTGCCTACAACTCTCCATTGACTTTACAGGAAGCTTAAAAGAATTCGCTCAGAGAAGACATCTAACTGTTAGATGGATACGGTTAATCGAGGTGAATCCTTGCTGGATGTCAATATATGATTGCTACAATGCTGGCTGTCTTATCCAAAATGCCACCTCCATCTCCATTGTCATAGATGGCTCTGACTGTAAAGTGCAGATCAAAAGATACAGCAGATTGGGATGGGTTTCCTTTGTAATGGGGATTTGCCTGAGAGATACTGTGATTACTATATCTATACAAGTAGTGTTAAAGATACACTTGTGCACTATAAACAGGAGATATAACTCAGAGGATCTCCTAAAAAAAAACACATTTATTCACTGTTCAGCATCATCTCTATGTTCCAGAGCTTGGCATTTTTATTGTATTAATGTTTATATTTTATCAAATATATTTCGTCTCATAAACAAACTACCAGCCAAATGCTACTTGGCTGATCTCACCAGAGCTTGACTATGTCTGGCTTTTAATCACAGTTTCACCATCTCTTTGAAAACATCCTTGGTCTTCTGGGTAACACAAGCCCTCTGGCAGGCTAACCTACTCTGAGGAAAGGTCGGCTAACTGCTGAAGCAAAGCACGAGAAGAGCAAAGCGCGCCGCACAGCTGAGAGCTGTGAAGTTGCCAGGAGGCTGGGGAGCTCATGCAAAGAAACTCCCTGCCTTCCATGCTACACTGAGCTCGGGTCTCAGGATTTTTAAACCTTCAGATTTCCAGACACTCTCCTCACTTTGAATAGCAAACGGGAATCAATTTATCTGTCAGCTGGAGAAAGCACTCAATGTGTGAGACAAATGGGGATTTTGTTCTGGGGCCTGGGGTGGGAGGCAGTTGCCTGAGACAACTTCAGAAGACAACTGCATAAATAATGCCAAGCTCTTTTTCCCCTACCATATTTCTGTGTTTCCCAAGGAAGTTCTCAAGGCAAGTTTGACAGCAATCACAAGTCTGGGCCAGCGTACAGCCTTCCAGGGTGTGAAAAACTGGGAGACATCACATTTGAGAATACATGAGGAGAACAACCTCAGGTAGGGGGTCTCAATAATCTTTATAAGCTGATAATGATAGGACAAGGGGGAACAGGTTTAAAGTGAAAGAGAAGAGATTTAGATGAGATGTTGGGGAGAAATTCTGTACTGTGAGAGTGGTAAGGCTGGAACAGGTTGCCCAGATGTGGATGCCCCACGCCTGGAAGTGTTCAAGGCCAGGTCGGATGGGGCTTTGAGGAACCTGGTCATGTGGAAGGCATTGAAAGGGGGTGGAATTAGATGATTTTTAAGGTCCCTTTCAACTCAAACCATTCTATGATTCTATGTTTGTGTCATCTTTCCAGGAATCCCAAGATTCTGCCTAGGAAGAATCTTGTTCTGCTCTGCAGTGACCAGGGCTCCATGAACCAGCTCTAGCTGCAGTAAATCCACTCAGCTCCAGCAAGCCTTTTGCAACAGCCAAGCCCCAGCAGTACAACAGGGATAAAGAAACTGTCAGAAAGCCATTTTGATGGCCAACACTTTATCCTCTGACACAATACCGTTGTAAGTTATACAGGAATTTCACAGTATGGAATAGTAATATGCACAAGGTAAAAACTCTAAGTCATTAGCAGTATAATTTATTAGCTAAGTTGTGCCAATGCCTATCAATCAGGCTTTAAGGTTGGTTCCAGAGAGATTTTTGATTTTCCTCATATTGCTTTGCTTTTCTTCTGCCATGGCAGCATTAGCAGGCGACAGTTATATTATATATCTACTCAGTGCTCTGGTGAGAGACCATTATGTTCACAGATCATTACTGACATCCTGACATTTGTCATCTCCTTTCATAGCAGTTAAATCTTGCTTTATCTGTAAATGTCACCACGTCATTTATTCATGAAAAGGGGTCACATTCCCAAAATAGTACACTCAGCTTTTAAAAGGGAAGTTGGTTTTATTCACTGTGGTAATCCTTGGACAAACTTCACTGCTGCTAAGTACTGACATTTTTCCCCATACAGTTGTTTACATCCCCACATACAGATTTCAGGTTTGATTTTTTGAAAATAAAACCCTAACAGAAAGACAAATGATGTGGATGAGAAACATTAAGTGCTTATTTTGTCGCTTCCTACATTTAATCCACATGGATTTACCGGCACTGAATTTACTGTTGTGAAGCATAATTTTAATTTGACATCTTACTGGCTGAAAACCCAGTTGTCTATTTTTACTAAGGCTTTGGCATGTAGTTCTCAGCTGGACTGTATTACAAACTCACAAAAACATAGTTTAAATAATCCTTGATAATAATACTTTATTTTTTCATCTTCAAATGTCTTGAAAGTTTAATTAATAAAAGTCTAGGCCCACCCTGTGAGATATATGGACATACTTGTCTAAAAAGTAGAGGAAAGAAATAGAAGCTGAGGCAAGCAGGATGCCTAAAGGACTCTTACTATGATGTTGGAAGAAATTAATTAAACCCACGTGCAGAGCCTGAATTTAGGGGGGTAGAGGCTCCCTCTTACACTGTTTATACACCAACATGTATCTTTCCTGCAACAGCATTACCTTTATCTCCATTCCTCCCTATTGTACCTCTTTATACATTAACATTTTAGTGGATGCCTTGAGGTGCTTGTGTTTTCATGATACTTAAGAATTTCATTTTGAAGTTCTTGTTCGGTTTTCCCTCACACCCATTTTAACGTACAGGTATGTCATCTGGAGCGCCATCTTACTCAGGTTATCATTGTAGCACTAGCATTATTTCTGGAAAAAAATTGGCTGTGGACAAATTTTAAGGCCAGATTCTAAGATAGCATGAATTATCCTAACAGTTGGAATCCATATGTATATTTATATATGTATATACATATTTACATATGTATATACATATAGTTATCTAGTGATCTGCCATCTTGAGGTTTTCTACAGTGATAAAAATATAGCAGCTCACTTCCCTACAGTAATTTCCAAATCATTTTATAAGCCGTATGAAGTATATGCAGCAATTACTTTTCGCACCACTCACAGCAGCTGCTTTATGAGCTCAGTAAAGCTTCACAATAGCTGAAGGTAGAAAATAATAAAAACTGAGGCCTGAGTTTACTAGGGGGCTAAAAGGGCTGCATCTCCTCCATTAATGTTGCCCCCTGAAGCATATAATCAACAGCTGGATCCATTTCTGAAATTGTCACATCTCTTTGAAAATAAAGAGAATAATTTAAGTAAACTGAACAGTATCACAGAAACGCAGAATAATTCAGACTGGGAGGGACCTCTGGAGGTCATCTTTGCTGTGAGCAAAGCCACAGCAGATCTGGTTGCAGGAGTTTGTCCAGTTGAGTTTTTAATATCTCTAGAAAGCATCAACAACCTCTTTCCCAGGCTTTGACAGCCCCCATGGTGAAAAAAAACCCATTCCTCATATCTATTCTGAATGTCCTGAGTTCCAGCTTTTGAACTTTGAACTTCACCTTCTTGCCACGCATCTCTGAGGATGCTCCAGAGCCTCTTCTGAACACACATATCTCCCTTTGACACTCCTCATGCTCCAGCCAGACCAACAGTGTCCTACACTGGACATGCTCTAGTTTGTCCCTGCCATTCTTTTATTGGGATTTTTTAAAGAACACCATCTGTGGGTGCTGTCTGAGCTGCAATTACAAAAATGTCAATTCTAGGGGGAGAATTGTTTCTCTCACTGCAAGACATCACTGCTGAGGTGAAACCCTGGTTCTCCAGGTGCCATTGGCAAAACATGCTGCACGCTTCCTCCAACAAGTAATTCAGGTTGCCATAGTTTCTGCTTCAAGACTTCAGTGTCTCTTTTCCTGCCAAGTTTCCTGCCAAGTTTCCTGCCACTTCCCCCCCCACCCCAGCATGTCTTTACAACTTTCAGTTATATGATTTTTGAGACCAGCTGGAACATAAATGCTCAGAGCTGAAGAACAAATAAAATGGTTGCTTTTAGAAAGTTAAAAGATAAATTCTCCACTGTGCCAGCTATCTGTTGAAGTCAGGGTCATTACATCTACTTAAACCAGCTGAGAATTTCATCAAGTATTTGACCACAGCTTCCGATCACACCAGGTGTGGGATCAGCTTTCCCTGAGAAATCTGTAGTATTCCAATTATGCTGAGTTCTCAATTTGGACACACGTTTACTTCTTAACAGTATTGACCATATTGTATTTTCTAAACAATAAAAACCTCTCTCCTCTACTAAAAATTGGCTTCTTAAATTTGCTTCTATAGTACGTGTTGCCAAACCAGCAAAGGAGGTCACGTAATAAACCTGTATTTGTAACAATGATATTTGAAAGGCTTCAGTATCAATAAAGGAAAAAGAAAAATACTGTCATCACACAGATTTGATAAGATTTATTAAGATTAGAATCTGTCCCTAAAAAAATCTGAAAATAGCTTTACTGGATGTTCTAAACCACCATCTACTTAATACTGGGCTAGGTTTCAGAGAAAACTCTTTATCTTCAGGATCTCTACTCAGCATTTTTTGCAAGAAAATTGGTTTATTCTAAAGAAACACATACAACTTTTTCCTTTTGAGATGAAGGGTAACACATTGTTTAAAGCTTTCACTACAATAAGGCAAAGTAATGATAATCAAAAGGAGAGGGACTAGGGTTCTGAAAGCTTATTTTGCTGTAGGTGTATTTTGCCATATGAAAACATAATGGATGTAATTTTTGCTTCATGAAAGCCAATGGGAAGTTTGTCACAGGCTTGAGTAATGTCAGGAACTGACACTGTTTCTCAGCCTGACAGCAGTTTTTCCATATAACAAGCAGTATTCTTGGTGTGAACTGAAAGTTCCTACAATTACCTCACTTATCCAAAAGAAAGACTTTTTTTCCTCTCTTTTTGCTTTTTTCCACCGGATTTTTTGTATATATACTGGAAAGCCATATATGCAGTAAATGTTTCTGTTCAAAACACATTATCAATATCTTTTTGCATGTGTCTATGTGAGTGTGCACATGTATGTACACACATGTGTGTAAACACACTCTTTTGTAAAATATTAAATAGTATTGTGGATATTAAAAGATTTCTGTTTTCTCAACTCACCATGAAGCCTATCTTTCCTGGTAACTACAGCAAACTCTATTGACCTCTGATATTGCATATTCCCTGTTAAAACAATTGGAAAAGCAACTCCCTACTTAAGCAGAAGCTGCACTTGTTCATGTGAGATTTTGTTCCCAAATCCTTCAAGCAAATTTTGAGATCAAATGCTGACAAACCAAATACTGTATTTCTTATTAAACTAGTAAAAATGTTCACACACAACCAAACAGTCCCTTTTCTTTTAAAAATGCTTTTATTTTCTCTCAGCACCTTTATTCTCTTTTCTTTTAGCACCTTTAATCTCTGTTCCTTTCAGAAACAGCCTTCTTTATGCATCCATGCAAATCAAGATCATAGACTTCAAATACAGATCTGCTTTCCTGTGTTATTCTCAGCTTACAGCATGTTTGTATTACTGGTTTCATCTACCCACTGATCAATGTTTGATCAAGTACCCCTCCAGTTTATGGTCTCATATTGTTTTTTAAATCAAATGCTGACCAGTGACAGTGCCGCTTGTTGAATAGCAGTGTCTATCATGTACGAAAACTGAATCACAATAAGGGATGCTGAAGGAGGGATAATCCACTTTTTTACTGACATCTAGCTTATAGTTATGGCTCACATTTCATGTAGGGACATCGCTCACAGTGAAAAACTGAGTGAGTGGTAAGTGACAAACAGTGGAAAGACTCCCTCCAAAATCCAAGGATTGGTAAGCATTTTTAAGTCCAGGTTCTCAAAGATGCTTCCACATGCAACTGATATTCTGGGCAGCATTGATTACAGATTGGAGCACCAGAAGTGACAGTGCAGAAAATGAGGGTAATACGTCATAAAACATAACTAATGATGGATGGTCTCCTGCCACATGGCAGGCATTTAACAGAGGGTTTACACAGTGAGGCTCAGAACATTCCCAGCTTAAAGTCAGGTGCCCAGAGACAGATAAAGAAGTGCTAGTGTTAGCTGAAACCTCCAGATATCTCTATGAACACCAAGGAGGAGAGTTAGCCCTTCCAGATGTGGTTCACAGCTGCAAGAGTTATCACACACGGGGACATCAGAGCCAACACACAGGGTCTGCCAGCAAGGAAGGATGAGAAGCAATGGGCAGAAACTGATTCACAGGAAGGTCCACCTGACCATGAGGAAGAACCTCTTTACTCTGCGGGTGACCAAGCACTGGAACAGACTGCCCAGGGAGGTTTGGAGTCTTTCTCCCTGGAGATATTAAAAAATAGTCTGGACACAATCCTATCCCATGTGATCTACATTGACTCTACTTGGGCAGGGAGGTTGGACCAGATGACCCTTCCAACCTGACCTATTCTGTTATTCTGTGATTCTGTGAAGGTATCTCAGAACTGCACTTGGCATTTCTGTGAGACAGATGCAGAACCTGAGCACATGTCTGAGTACAGACCTCTACCTCTTCCTCTGCCTACTCAGCCATTAAGGATTTAGCCGTCAATTACAGCAGCTAAGGATTAGACTCTCCCCAGCCTCTGGGAGAGGAGGCAGACAGCTCCTATGTTCCAAGAATATCCAGATATCTGGCAAGCAGTCTGCCTGTAAGAGCTAAGTCATACACACGAAACCAAAAGGAAAGAAGCCAAGACTTACACCGCAATGTCTACAAGTCAGTGGGAGGAAAATCCTATGATCTGCCTTCTCCATAGACTATCCAGCTGTCTGTCATTGTGAAAAATGAATGAATTCAGTGTACTCTTGCTGTCATGCCCTTACATCGTTGCACAAGTTTTAGTGAAACTCAATACAAATCAGCTAAATTCATGCAACAAACCAGGCTCTAAGGAGATCCTACATGTATGAATGGTTGTTTTCTGAATTACCCAGGAAAGACATCTCCTAAGCAGCAAGCACAGTAAATATGTGATCCTGCTTTGCACTCCCAGTGTTAGAACTTTGGGTGTCTGAGGGAAGGTTTTTCCAAAAAATCTGTAACAGGTAGGACAAGTCTGATAACAAGCAGCCATGGAGAGGTTCTCTTGAATTCCATGGAATTTAGACGTAATCATTTTGCTCAAGTGACATATTTGGTTTTTAAGTGCTGTGCTGATTTCCTAACTGTACCATAGAAAGGAATCATTTCGGCCCACTATTGCTGCCAGTGGGACCAATAGCAGCATCACTGTTGGTCTACAAAAGTGAAATTTCTGAGGCAAAATTCTGAAATGCTTCAGAAACAGTTCAATTTTCCCCGGCAGAGATGTGTTCCAAACCAAATCCAACATTCAGTGAAACTCAATTTCCTTTTCTCCTCCATGCAGAACATACAGTAGCATCAAAGAGACTCATTCCTGTTCTTGGAGGGGAAAAAAAACCCCAACCTGTATATTAGGGAACGAGGTGGAGAAAAATCAGCCCTTATTTAAGTGTAACACCTGTGGCTCACTCTCCCAGCTGCAGAGTGAGCATATGGTGAGGATATTTGACCAGACATGTACAGAGCTAAAAGCTGTATAGTATTGTAAGAGAAGTTTCTGTCTCAGCACAATATGTTCAAGTAAAGAGACGATATCCCAAAATACATTACATATATTAAATGGAGTTATGTAGGCAGGCTCACGAGGTAAGTTTTATTTCACCTTTTGAGACATGTGTTATGCTCTTTATGCTAAATTTTGAATAGAAGGAATTTTGATGTGGGATGAAAGACTTGAATAGTCCTAAGAGTAGCAGAAAGGATTACTGGATAATTTGTTTCACCATCTCTTTTACAACCCTATTTCTTAAACATCCCCCACCTGTGCTCCTACCATGCCATGAAAAGTTGGCTGACATTTTCCACAGTGCTTTACAAATGTGGCAAAATAAGAAAAGAACAGAACAGATCTGCAATTATAACCTACTGTATTTCAAGACACTTTAACACAGGTAACTGCACGCTATAACTTACTAAATAAATCCCCTTTCTGATCCTCTAAGGATTACTGAAAAACCAAATAAACCATCTGGCTATTACACATTCATTTGACTAGAAAGTATTTTGGATGCCCTCCCATTAATATGTCATTTGAAAGAATATTTAGTTCAGTGGGAGATGAAGCGTCACCACACAGGTCATGCCTAAATCAACAGAACAGCTTGTCTCTCTCACAGCCAATCTACATATAATTGATTTTCAGCATACATATTCAGCAACAAAAACTGTTTCTTTGAGAGATTCCATTGCCACATTTCACAGCTCTCTCTGCACAACTTTGGGTAAGGTCCATCTTCCATTGCTACAGCATCAGTGAAAAATTATATATTGCAGCACTCCCAGATGATATTCTACTTATTGCAGCTGGCAAAAAGTCATAAAACAGTTAGAAAAATTATAACTGAATTTATTAATACCAGTTTTCAAGCTCCTCTTTTCAAATTACTTATCCTGACTGTCACCCACACAGCACCATATTCAATGTTAGTGAGAGGTGTTAAGCAGACTTGGTTTGTTCTTCTTCCTCTGCACATTCTTGGTTTCGGGAACAAAGAAATTCCCACATAAGTTGAACAGATGAGCAGACATTTAACATTATCACCAGTCTGAGATAATTTCCATAACAGCAAACTGCCATATGACACCAGCCTAGGACACAGTACTGGAACCAATTCAGACATCCTCAGCATTTAATTTGGATTCCAGTCTCAGTATAAATCTTAGCACGAAGCTACTTCATTGCTAACAAAGTGTCACACCACTTTGATACAAACACCCACAAAACTGCAAAGTATCTGAAACAGACTGAGCAGAAATTTGTGGGGTTTGGATTTTCCAAGCTCACCCACAGATAATGATGCACATACATATACAGAGCCTTGAAAACAGTGCTGTTGTGAAATATTTCCTCCTAGAGAGGAAGGTAGCATGTCAATGATACTCCACCACTCTTTGCAAGAGGGGGCTCCTAGATGATGTGAGTTCTGAGGAGGAATCACCAGGGAACTTTTCCCTCACCATTCTGCTAAAAACACACTTGAATCTGCTCCAACTGTTATCGATTCAGTGGAAATTCTTCCTGTTCTTTCAGCAACAATGCAGATATGTGAAAAGCTCTTTTCCTCCAAATACCAAATGTTCCTGAACAGTCTTGCTGTTCAATTTGTATTCATATTATATTAATTTTAGCATAAGAAGTACAGGAATGAGTCGGGGAGGTTACAGAGGAGGCAGGGAGAAATGTCAGAATTCTTGAGCCATGGGAGAGGAAAATCACAGAAATGTAATCTTAGCTGCAAATTACCAAGACAGAAAGAAACTAAAAATGTTCATTTGAACTTATCCTGTTATCCAACATTATGATAAAGCAGTGACAGTCAGTGAAGATTATTTTTATTTAAATTCTTGGGAGATAATTATTATTTTACCTGAATAATCCATGAGTTATTTAAAAGGAACACTGGCAGAAGGAAGCAAGCTTTAAGCTGTAAAATGCATTGCTATCAATGAATATATAATTTGTGCTTCAAGCCTACATACAGTAAAAATACAAGGAAGAATCCAGAAACACACAAAGAAAAAATTTAGTTTGTGGCAAATAATGAATTGCCAAGTCAAAGACTATAGAAAATATTAGGGATATATTTTTTCTATAAATGATGCTCAAGAGGGAAGAGGAAATGGGAGAAGAAAAGAACAGCTATGAAATGTAAGATGGGTCTTCTCATGGGTACTGTTAATGGAACAGCAAGAGGGACACTGAAATATATTGCTCACTTTAATATCTATTCCTCTTGCTCTCTTTTCCTTTATTCTTCTAGACACATTCATCAATGAGAAACAGGTTCATGTTACAATCATTTACCTATCCACCAACCTAAATACATTAAATAAAAATAAAACGATATTCTGGAACAGGATGAAGTAACTGCACTCAAGCTTTAATTCATCTTTTGAATAGCATCGGGTTGAGGAAAAAAAAAAAAAAGTAAAAAATCCATTTAAAAAGTCCTCCTTCCCTCCAAAACCACGAAGCTGTGAAGCACTGGCCAAAACATATATCTTAAGGAAACAGTTCTCTAGGGACCATTCCTAAACACATTTAATCTTGGAGGCTAAAGACACCATCTTGCTGTTTCCTGGTAATATACATTTAAGAAGCCGGAAGATCTCAGCTTCATAGCCCTTCCCATTTGGAAAGACTGCCAGGTAGACAGTGGGGCAAGGTGTCCTGGATTTCACCACAGGGCTTTAGAGAGGCTGACTCACATCACCTGGAGCACAAGTGCATTGTGACATCTGGGCTAGTATGTCCAGACCTGAGTCCTGGGTTACGTGTCCTTGGCAGAAACTGAACATCTGAAAAACCTGGGGATTTGCCAGCCTGCTCAGTTCCCTAACGCAATTCCTAAAGTAATTTTATTTTATTTTTAAATAAAAGCTAAAGACCGAAAACAAGAAGACTATTTAACAAAAATACAACTGCAGAATTGAAAATCTCAGGCTATAAAAATCATAGGATTGATTTAAATTGTATTTGTCTCTCTCCCTTGTTCTCTCTTTCTTTCCATTTCACTCCACCCTTCCAAATACATGCAAAATAATCTAATTCTCTAGCCTGAGGGTTTGTTTTTCTCAAAATTTTGTTTACTAGATTATTTGCATTTTTCCTCTAGAAAATAAACATCAGACGGACTAGCAATAGCACCTTAATATTAAAACAATTTATTTCATAATCACAAAGAAAGACTAAGAGCTGACAACTTCACAGAGAAGGCTTTAAAAACCATGTTTTTTTCTTTCTGTCTTTTCAGAATATTGATGCATCTCCCTCTGTCTGACTCCAGTCCCTTTTACCCTGCTCAGAAGTCTCTCTAAGCTGCTGGCTGACCCAGCCATGTCAGGGGCACACTCTGTACTGCACACTTTGTTGTTGCTTTCTCTTCCCTGCATCAAGGAAATAGTTGTTGTTCTTTGATCCTTCTCTCAGCTGCATGACTTTTAGTTCCATCTGTCCGGTCTGCTGTTTATAAAATAACATTTTTTTCCCAGTTCCTGCCAAATAACCTTATTTTGATATTTCCCTCTTTATGCTGAATGCCCAGGCATACATCTTTCATAACTGCAGGGTGTGTTTGGTTCTCTGGGTTGTAATTGAAGGCCTGGCTTGAGACCGAAGGGTGAAAACTTCTGTTGTTGAGGGCAATTTATCTGCATGAGTCCCATTAATGTGAATGGAAGGTAGATGGCTAAATCCCAACACAGCTCACGAAAAATATATAACTGACTCTCTGTTCCTCAAAAATAATACAATGGATGTACTATTAATTGTATAGTGCAGTTTACAGGGACTGAAATACAGGGTTGTTTAATTTTGGAGGTTGCTTTATGTGGATTTAAAATCACTAGGACATTTGCTGAAGATTAGATATAAACAATAAAGTGCATAAAATAAATAAATGTATTTAGTTAGTTTTAAATTTCCTTTATACTTAGAATGAAAAACTTCAATATTTGTAGTGTTCAGGCTATTTGTCTGAATATTGACAAATTCTTCTCACTACGGGAGGAAATGGAATGTTGAAGATTACCAAGGACAAAAACATAAAAGAATTTTTTTTTTTTTTTTTTTTTTTTTTTAATTTACAATGGCCAATGAGAATATCCTTCACAGAATAAAAGCTATGCTTTGCACTTTTCAGGTAGTCATTTTTTTATTGTCATTAATTATTGACTTGTCTATTTGCCATTTATGCATTGCCTTACCTTTCCCCCTTGCCTTTATTTGTATCTCTTTATTTTGTCTCCTCAATTTTTCATTACCCTATATGAAGCTTTTCTTCTCTATTTTGCGTTCCAAGAACCACATTCCCATTCTAGGTCATTAAGCTATCATCCTGTCTTAATCCAACTGCTACCTGAAGACACAATACCAGAAGGAGTGCAGTGACAACTAGGGAATCAACAGGTTGTAAAATGACCTTTAAGTCCCACCATGTAGCACAATAAGGCCAAAACCACTTAAATTGGAAAGCAGAAGACACAGAAAAGAACAGTTAATAAGTAATTCATGAGTACCAATATATATCCTGAGGTTGTTTCACTATGCAAGTGGCAAGCTTTCAAGTGCCATGACTAGCTACAGAGTATATTTCTTTGTATCCAAATCCTTAATAATTACCTCCTATTAAATAATGATAAGGAATATGCTACATGGTCTCTGTAGTTGGCTGAAACAAATAGCTTTTGCCATTCTTGTGTAGCATATGGCTCCTGATGATTGCAGTATCACCTGAACTCTTCATAACATATTTTCTATTTTAATTTTTTTGAGATGCTAAGCAAAACCACAGAGTTACTCATCACAAGCAATGACCGATGTTCCATCTGCAATTCAACTGTATGGGGATATCTACAAAAAAAGAGCTTTTTCACAGCTTCGTGAGCAAGTTAAGAAGCAACTGAACAACTGGAGACACACACTAACAGAAGGCATGGGCAGCAGCCAGGACAGCATCTCCAGGCACTCCATATGTGGACTCTCTGTTGCCTACAGTAAATAAACTTTTGAAGCCAGCAGTGGTAGGAAAGCTGACAGAACGAATTAAAAAGTGGCAGCAGGGAGCCAAAAACTGCTGTAATGGAGGTAACAGGGAACTCCCTGAACTCTGGGTAGGACAGGCAGTGAGAGGGTTGCCAGTGAGAGAGAAAAGCAGCAGAGGCCAGGGATGGGTACACAAAAGGTACTTTCAAGGTCAGGAAAGGTAGAAGTAGAGGACAACTGTAATTACTGCAACTGCAATTTCCAGGAAACCGTGGAAGAACAGTTTCCCTTGAGGGATGACAGAAATACAAATTCCTGCATGCAAGTATGTGTAGAACAGCGGACAGCCATGAACATGTGGGGATGATTTACTGGAAACATTCAGGACCTGTCAAAGAACTGCCAGATTTCTCTTTTCAGAAGAGAAATCTCCAGAGAGTGAATGACAAGAGGAAATGAGGCTCCAAATGGACAAAATGCAAGCAAACTAAATTTGCCTAGAAATTCCTGAAACCCCATAGTTAGGCAATGTTACTCATTTTCCAATAAAGAAAAACAAATATTCTGAGCATGCTCCAGATTTGTATTAAAACCTGATAGAAGAGGTGCCAACACGTGACAGTCAGAAACCCTTATCAAAAATTCCAGAAGCATACAACCAGCAAAACACCTTGTTGTGCACCAGAAATGGCTTCCTGTGTGTAGTTTCTCTACACCCCATTTTTAACACCACTGTCTATTTTCTCATGTTTTATTATTTACCCTGTGAAGTGTAAATTTCTTCTTCTGTTCTGAAAGTCTTGTCACACATATACAGACACTGTAAGATAAAGTGATAGCTTTCTACACAGTTCTATTATAAGAACTTGAACATCAGCCCAAATTACCTGTCATCAGCTGTTCAAGTCTTCTTTCCATTACTGACAAAACAAATGAACAGCTGCTTGCTCCACAAACCTGTGCACTGAAAAAAAGATACGCTAATAAAAAAAGCTGTAAACAGCAATCAAAATATATATATAAAAGTTCCAAACATAATACCAAGTGGGTTAAGGCTGCCTGCATTCTCGGATACCTAAACAGAAGAGCCTCCTCTAAGATGCTATTTTATAAAATAGTCTCATTTATAAAAGTATTTCAGCAGCAGCTGCTCTATAAAGATGTAAAGAAACAACTTAATTCTTTGTGGATATAAGCCTATGGTAATTTTTTTTTCTAAGTACTGGAAAAAAGGTAAAAGTACACAGGTGTCATGAAAATCATTTAATCAATAAATGCTAGGACAACAGTCTCTATTTAGGACTGGTTACAAATTCTTCAAAGTTCATTAAGCTGAGAAAAAATGTCAATGTATTGTTTCATTATTTTTCTATGTGTATGTCATGAAGGAAAATGGAAATGTGCTTTTCACTTTATTTTCAGCCAAATAAAAAGTTTAAGACTGAAAAGACAGAGATAAAAATGGCAGGAAAATAAAAAGATATAAAATTAAATATTATATTTTTTCCAAAAATGTAGAAAAATTAAATTTGAAATAAATCAAAACAAAAATTTTAGATGCAAAATCAAATTTAAAACAAATGGATGATAGGGGGAGGGAAAATTCTGTCTAATTATTTTTCATTTTCCCTCCTTATCATTTCACCATTTTTCACTTTCCTTTTTGCCTTAGTTAATAATTTCTCCCAGGCCTCTGTGGGAGTTGAAGCAACATATATAAATGTACAATGCTACTTTTCTACCCTACGAAAATAAGTTTTGAAATCCATACATTTCAAAGCCAGAATGAATAATTGTGAGTATTCAGTCTGTTGCTTGGTGCATCCTGGGCCACAAAATCTCACCAGGAATGTAACCAAGCTCATCTCTTTGCTTTGCATGGCAGCACATCGCTTGGGTATGCACTGAAGGCAGTGAGAAGCCTCTATATCCCAAGATAAGCTTTTACAGTCACTAGCTGTGGCAGTCACACAGCTTCCTCCTTACAGCTTCTTCCATTGTAAATCATGTGCACTTTAATTTCTACACTTACTTTGTACTAGTTTAAGCTTTCAACTGTTGGATTTTATGCTGTGGGGTTTGTGTTTTTTTTCTGGAATATTAAAGAGCCTTCTATGATCAAAAACATCTTCTTCAGATGTAATCATAGGTTGCAACCTCTCAACCTTTCTGGACAAACAAAATTGATAGCACTTCTTTAGTTTCTCACTACAAAGTATCTCTTCCAAATCCTGAAATGCTTCAGTAGATCTTTTCCAAACTCCTTCCAGACTGTCAATATTCTTTTTGCACTGCATTGGGTTGCTATCATCTAATTTCAGTTTCACTATCTTTCCCCATATCTGATGGAGGGAAACTCAGCCCCCTGCAGCGATGTTTCACTTCACCCCACAAAAGGCATTTCACCTACGTCAGCTGAAACACAGGGGAAGGTGCATATTTTATCTGTTGACTTTAAAAGGAATCTGGTTTCAACACAGGCATATTGATTCTTGGATACCTTTAGTGAGGCAGATGAATCCCCCTCAGTGTGGTCACCAGGGGACAATCCAGCTGTCTAGACACAGGAGTTCTGTGGGGTTTCAGATACCTCAGGCATCACACCTGGCTGCACCCGGGGATGCCGCGTCGCATCTGCCAGCTGCACGCAATGTCTCTGAAACTATAAAACATATAGGTGTGTTTCATCAGGGTGATTTCTTTATGAAAATATTTCATGACCTCATCAAGACAATGGAGCAGTAGAAAAAAATATTTTCCATAATGTTACACTAACTGGCATCAATTGTAATCTTAATCTCCATTAAATCCATCCAAGAAATTCTTCCTAGGTAAGATTTGGGCTAACTAGCAAATTGTTTTCAAGGCCAATTAACTCACTATTTTTTAATGTTGGACCATGACTATTTTTCCAAGCTTCTGAAAGTCCCTCAGAATATGGATTTGCTAAAAAAATAATTCAGTCAGCTCCACAAACAAGTGATTTACTTGACAATGAATTATTTAATTCTGTAGATTTGAAAATAATTAGCGTTGCTGCTTAGCACTCTTTCTCAGAAGTGAGAGAAAATAAAATATTTCATTCTTCTTTTAGAAAAGAGATGTATATATTTAATTCTGCATTTTCTCTACCAGGGTTAACAATTTTACCATCCATAGTTCTACAAAACTGTAAGCATTTTGTTCCTGTTTAAAGAACTTCTTGTTATCTTTGCCCTATTACTCATAGATTTTCAACTGACTGCTTTAGTTTTCTTTATCAGTTCTCTCCATTATCTTATACTGAATTTATTCATTGCTATCAGGCTCCATACTTTTCCCATTATTTTTCATCGTGGACTTCACCTCCCTTTTAACCAGGATTGGTTTTTAACTGAAGAAAATACTTTTTGTCAGTGCAAAACTCCATTTCTTTAGGTATCTAACACAACTTCTAAAAACTTCCCTTACCTATCAGCTGTACTTTTTTCTTAGTTTTTTTTCTGCTCAGTTTTGTGCTAGTAGTTTTCCTTTTGGACTGTACAACTAAGGAATAAGTAATCTGGAACTAAGGTGTGTGTATAAAGTCTGAATCCCTCCAGATTCCATATGACACAAATTCTGAGAAATTATTAAATTAGGGATAGATTTTAAAAATACTGAAAGTGGACCCATGGGAATGTCTGTTGTTACAGTCTGAGCCACAGAATCTCACACAGAAACAAAGCAAAAACAGAAGCCATGAGGTCAAAGCCTTAAACCTAGCTGAAATCAAGCAGAGAAGTATGCAAACACACTCACATTACATCACATAGCTGCTACTACATCATCAAATCACTGTCTCAAAAGGATGACAAATGATGATGAAACCATAAAGATATAACCACATTATTGTGTTTCAAATTACATCAGATTTTAACCCTTCATGCTTGCCTAAATTTACTCTATCTCTATCAATAACCGTGTAATTCTACAATATCCAGTGGTGTTTGAGGAGCCATCAAATTGGGCAGGTGAAAACTAAAATAATTTCATGTTCACGTTTTGAAAATTCAATTATTTTTTTCTTTGATTTGTTTCTCTACTACAGTACTTTGTCCAGGATCATAGTTGGAAAAGGCTAAGGAAAAGACAATCGGGTTCCCTTTTTTGTTTTTCCTTTTCAAAATTTGACTATAGTTTAGACTATAGCCTTACTCTCAAAGGGACTAGAATTTATGCTTGTTCTGTTGAAACAGTGGTAGTGCTGATTAAGAAGGTTCATTAAGTACATCATATAGAATAACCTTGGGAAATTTGTAGCATTTAAAGAGCCCATGACAAAAGAAGTGGCCATGTATCCAAAGCTCATCAATAAAAGATTCACGTCCTGGTTTCCAATTTTCCTTGAGGAACTTAAAAAATATAAAAAGTCTATTTACCATGTTATTTAATGGTGACTGTGTTATTTAATGGTGTTAGCTAGCAAGAAGTAGTTGTTATTTCTTCTTGCTATTGAATTTAAAAGCAATTAATAAATATAAACACTAACTTTTTATTTATAAATAATTAGCAATTTTTATTACTGTTTTTGTCTGATTATATGCATTTCTGTTTCTGGTGGCATTATTTGCAGCTTCCTCAAGGATGACAGCTCCACTATGCTAATGAAGTGGCAGAACAGAAGACAGTTCCCAGCTATTAAGAAGAGCCAGCACCACTGCCCTTTGGGCCAGAGACAAGTAAAGGGACTACAGTAAAGGTAATGAAGCCCTGGAAACAAAACCTTTTGAAAGCATGGTCATAAAAGTCACAGGCCAAGGATCTTTTTAAAAACAGTGTCACAATTGTAGACAATGAACCCTACAGTTGACTTGGTTTGAAAATGTGGTCCCTGTATTGATAATCAATATGTTCCATTGTGACTGAGCAGACATATAAATGGATGCTTTCAGCTTAGATTGGATTAAAGGAGGCTGTGGTAGTCAGTGGGATGTGTGGTAAATGCTGCTTCTTTTCTAATTGAGCCACTTTCTTTTGAAAGAGTCAAAGATGTCCCTGGTGGACATAACATGGGGTGTGCTAGAAGGATACGGTTAAAAGAAAGGAGGCTAGAGGAGTTCAAGGCACTGTTTATCACTTTGAACATTTCTGAATAAAGGGAGGGTTAGCTTTTCAGTGAGGAGAATGCAGCAGTTTCACTCCTGACTGTACTGATTTGTAAGGGTGTCTCTCCCCTTAATCTTATTCTTTTTTCTTTAATCTGTATGTTTTATAAACTTTATCTTTTCTCTAACCTTACCTTTTGAGTTAATCCCTAGTGTCCTATACCACTATGCCCATCTAGGTCTATTCAGTTTTAAAAAGACACTCAGTATTTCCAGTAGCAGCACAGGTATCAGGAATGAGCAACATCCATCCTAAGGTCTATCCCTTGCCTTTTCAAAAAGCCTGTGTTCTGTATCCACAAGGAAAAGGGTCATCACCGACATATGTTAAGTCTCTTGTATTTCCTAAAAATTGAGATGAGAGAGATAGAGACACAGAGAGAGAGAGGAACAAAAAGAGAAAGAGAAAGAAGGAAGGAGGGAGAAATAAAATTTCTCATAAGTGAACAGAGAAATTAAATTCAAATACAGGAGCAAGTTAACAGCAATATTGGAAAAACTGGATACAAGCAAAACACTGGAGGTTAATGCTTCCTGGGCTCAGGATATGAGAGGCACTGCTTATATTTTTTTATCTATCTCTTAAATAACCAGGGCCTATAGCTACTTTCTCACTGAAAATAAATGTGGGAAGTAAGCAAAAGTTTCATGAAATATCACAATAATCTGAGAGAAGAATGACAGACAAAGAAGTTCTGTGCAAATCAGAATCAAACAGGCTTTTAGTTTAAGACTGTGACTGTGCTAGGATTTTGTCCAGTAAATAAGAGAATAGGCAAATCATGTTAATAAAGTAGAGATCTGTCATAAACAAATTGATGAGGGGAAGGTTCTCCCCTCCTCATGTCTTTTTCTTAAGTTTCAAAAAGAAAGACTTTTCAGATCCAAATAGCAGAGTGGATCCTCAGGGCTACAGATAGTCTGCAACTTTGTTCAGGGCTACAATCTTCTCAAGAAGTTCTTTCAAAGAAGTTTCCCCCCAAAAAATGCAACTATTAAAGGGCAAGATGTTCCTAAGCATAGCCACTTTTATTTATACTAGATTCACTCAGAAGCCAGGAGGTTTTGCTTCTGGGCCTGTAACACACAGCTGTAAAATTGGGGTTTTTTCTACTTGTATATGAAAGGACTTCTAGTGTCTTTGGTACCATTATAAAATAATTACAGCAGAATGAGGTAGATCAAGAATCAGAAACATGAATTTGGTAGGAAAAAAGAACCTTGCTTAGCTGATTGCAATCTGATTAATATCATAGTAGTCTTGTTTTTGTTTTGTTGGGTTTTTTCTTTTCTTCTTAGTTTGCTGTGTTTTCCTGATCTGCTTTTCCTTGTCTTTCCATTTATACACTGCTGTCTTAAAGACACTCCGGAGAACAAGGACACAAGTGGCCTGTATCAGGAACAGTGTGGCCAGCAGGACCAGGGAAGTGATCCTTCCCCTGTACTCAG